>CAJNDS010000163.1:0-180217 GCA_905221605.1 Symbiodinium natans
GGTGGTCCCCGAAAGCGTCGAGCCTGCCACGACAGCTGCACGTGCGGGGGGCGAGCGGCAAGGGCAGGCGCAGGCGCCGCAGGAGCAGAATGCGGAACTGCGCATTCGGAATGGACACGGCCCTCGTGCGTGGGCGCGACGGCGATGGCTCATGCAAAGTGTGGCCCAGCCTGCGACAGCAGCAGCGCACGGGACGCAAAGGTGAGGTCAGAAAGATGCGTCGCGCACGCGCGCTCGTCGCACGCTCCGGCAGCTTGGCGCTGCCATCCCCGCGCTGGCGGCGCGTCTGAGGCGTCAAGCAGGGAAGCCCACGCCGGCGCATCGTAGCCGGTGGCGCGAAGGGCATCGCGTGCCTGATTCGCAGCGGCCGCTGCGGGCAAGGGCACATGGCCCTGCAAGGCCTGGAGCAGCCGGTCTGCAGCTACCGGCGCTCGGGCTTGGATAACGGGCAGTGTCTCACACCAGGAGGCCCAATGGGCAGCTTGGCGGGCAGCAACGGCGGAACGCAGACCAAGCCCCCCAAACCGCAAGGCCGGCTGCGCCGCGCGCAGGCTGGGAGCAGGCAGGGGCGCGGCCTCCAGCTGCAACAGGCGGGTCAGGCACTGGGCGACTGCCGCGTCGTGGTCCCGCGCATACGCCTCGGTCTGGTGAGGGGGGAGGACCCGGAGAAGGTGGTTGGCCCGTGGCGCAGCGCAGAACAGGAGCAGGAGCCACGCTGCCTGCAAACTGGACAACTGCGGGATGCGGCCGAGCAGTCGGTCATGCTGCGCACGTTTGAGGCGTAGCTGTGCATGGACGTACGCGTCATGACCCAACGGCGCGCCCAGCACGGTGAGGCCTTGCTGGTCGGGTGGGAGCGACCAGTCGCCGACCCACGCTGGGTCCGCGGAGCCAGCGGCGGCCAGGTCGGCTATGGACGGGGGCTCTTCACCGGCCACATTCCATATGCGGGTCTTGCCCGCATGCAATCGCTAAGCGGGCAAGATCGTTGGACGTGCGTGGGCGCGTGTGGCTCAAGGCGTTTCTGTACGGGTGAGTCGGTTAATCGGCTCAGTCTGGCCGGAAATGTCTAATTGCAGTACGCGCTTGTGATAGGCGTACTTTTTGCCCGTAGAATTAGTATTATGTGCACGGGCGAATAGAATAATACTAGCCAGTGTATTAAAAGCATGAATGTAGTGAACGAAATGAATGTAATGAATGCGTGTGTTACGTTCACGCTTACATTAATTTCATGCGTTCATTCACTCTGTTCATTCGCTTATATATATATATATATATGTATAAAGCGTTCTCTTCACAGCATTAATATTCTTAATGGTGTGTGAAGAGAGCGGAGTGAGTGACTAAGCGAATGACTAAAGTACGAAGAGCATACTTTAATGGCGTTTTGTAATGAATGACAAGGAAGCACGAAAACGCCCATTAAAATATGGTTGGCCCGAATGGTGTTCGCCACTGTGTCAAGAAAGCGTCGCGACGGTCTGGTAAACAAACTCCAGCTCCGAAGGGTCGGCGCAACGCTGTACGAAGCGAAGGGCAGCTCGCGGGGGAAGTGAACGGGGAGGCAGCCGTGGCCGATGGCTGCTGGGATGTTACCCGTCCAAACCAGTCGCTTCCCACCCTGGCCGCGGTAGGCGTCGGCCCCCAACCGCCTGCGTGCGCCAACCCGCCGCCCTTCCCCATCCCACGATTGGGACCCGCACGCGCAAAAAGGTGCGAGAAAAAAAACACATCTGTCGCCACCACGACAAGTATCTCAGCGCGGCCTTCCTGAATGCAGCAAACATGGTTCAACGTTGGCCCCTTGAGCTGCAATTCGTCGGCCTCTCGGCCCACTGCATGCTAGGCCTGAGCTGCACATGCTGTACCGCAGCCGTTGAAGCCGGCGTCGCTGCCTTCACCTCTCGGTGGTTTGCCTTTTGCCATCTCCGCCAGAGCATTCGGGGCGAGCTTGCTTGGCCTTCTTTGCTTCCCCGCAGCGAACATCGTCCCGGTCTCCCAAGCCCGCCATGCACACGGCGCTAGCTGCAGCGGGCTCGAGTCAATAGGGGCATGCGGCTGGGCAGTCTCACCGAGCGGGACTGCGTCCGGCGCGCCCGGCGCAGCGCGCCCGGCACCAGACCCCGAGCACAGAACTGGCGACAGCGCACTGCACGCGACCGACAGCATGCCCTCCAGCGGCGCGCCCAGCCCTGCAGCCGGCAGAGGATCGGTGGCACTCGTCACTGGCCACCAACCTCAGCCGCGAGGACGATCAGCCGCCGCGGTGCCCGCTTTTGCACGTTCTGGGTAACACGCGGCCTTGCGTTGCCGCGCCGCGGCGAGCGCGACTCCATCGCGGGCGTCTGCGCCGGGGACCGGTGCGCGTGAGCAGAAAGACAAGGGTCGCGTCGGCGCGGAGGTCCTGTCCTTGTCGCACCAGAGACAACGAAGTCAAGGCACCGGCGGTCATCTGGCGGGACCTGCGGAGCAGTTGTACGCTTCGCGCACAGGCATGCTCGAGGACGAAGCCGCGCCGAGATAGCAACCCCGTGCGCCGGCACGCAAGGTAGTGATCTCCGTCGGCTTCGCCCCACTTCCCCGGGCGGCCGTCCGCACCACATCGCCTATCTATCGAAGGCAAGAGCCGGAGGCGGCGCCACAATGCCAGGCGCATGAACTCTGGCGCAAGAGAGGTTGCTGCATCCACAGGGATGGCTTTCGGGTTGCACTAATGAGCACATCCACGTCCTGCTGCAGGGATGCTCACGCGGACGGAACTGCCGGCAACCGTCGCAGACACCTTGCGTTTGGGTCCTATGGTGGCGTTGTCGGGGAGGTGCGCGCACTCGTCATTGGGGATGTTCTCCGCAAATTGGTGGCACGGACGATTGCGCAACAATTCGGGCAGGCTTGCCGTCACGCATTGTCAGCACGCCTGAGGCACGCGTTCTGCCCCCGCAAGCCTTGGTCCGTGCTTTGCGATCGGCCACTGAAGTGGACCCTACGACCACATCTCGCGCGCCGGCATGCTCGAAGCCCTGTGCGACCAATCCGCGCTGGCAGGCTTGTTGCCCTACGCAGCGATGTTTTACGGACAAGCCAGCCGCTACCTCTAGATGCCAGCCCGGGGCACGCGGCCAAGTGGTCTCCGAGCTCAGCCTGGCGGGTGCCGCATCGGCACCGGGCGGCAACCAGGGGAAGTGGCATGTGAAGCCTCGAAGCACGTGGAAGACAGCTTTGGGGAAGTCGGCAACACGCGTGCTGCATGGGGCTCGGACTGGGAGTCGGGCATTGGCACAGACGCGGAGCATCGGCGCCTGCGGCCTCAACTCTCCCTAATTTTCACATAGGTTTAGTTTTTTCTCTTTTTTTGGGCTAGGTGCCGTGAAGGTCCGGGTAAAGTAGCCGATGTTTTTCTTCTTTTCTCTCCGCACACGTTTTGCTCCGGACTGTCCGCGGTCAAGTGCGTCGCTGAGCTCAAGGAGAGCTACGGCAGACGGCTGGCAAGGGGGGGGGGGGCATTGGCCTGCATGGTCTGCGCAGCCACATCTCTGGCGGGATGGTGCTCCAGCGAGGTGCCGCTCACTATGGTCAACTCCGTCCCGTTTGTGTTAAGCACCGACGCTGGTCACGCAAATTTTGATCGGGAATGAAAGCGAACATGACTTGAACGACATCACTTTCGCTCAAATATGTGTGGAAAAGAAGTCGCCAGCCTGTCGATTTCCCTTGCGTTAGGTCGATTTCCCTTGTGATAGACCTGCGGAGCAACATTGTTTGGCTTACACCGTGAAGGAACCTTGAGGCGCGTTGGATCCGCGGAAGGCCTTCGCTCCCAGCGTCAGTCACGAGGTGTACGCCATAGCCGCTGTGTACTCTGCGGATCGGAGGTAGTCGTCGTCGGCATGCCTTCGTGATCGGTATGGCGGCCATGCATATCTTGATGTGTTCCCCACAGCACGCCCTTCCTGCGCCATGCAACCACACAACTGACAACACCAACCACAAGCACAAGCACTTGCAAATCAAAGACACTTCAACAACATCACTCCCTGAGGTGTGTGTGTGTGTGTGTGTGTTCAATCACTGTGCCACCAGGTTGACGTCCAAGAAATGCTGTGCTGCTTGATGCTGCCTGCTGAGATGTTTTGTGGTTGCCATTCCGCAGATGCATGCCGAAAGGCTGGGCCCGCGTCCTTCAAATCCTTGGCGTGTGCCGAGCCGTAGGCACGCCACTTGCACGTTGCTTGCACGTTACTTGCACGTTGCCGACTAATCTGTGGCCTCGCTCGTTTGCCTCACTCTTTTTTCGTGCCTGCCTTGTTTTCGTGGCTTGGTATGCTTGAAATGTCGTCGCCTTCCTAAGTACACCTGGGCCTGATGACCATGCCCATTGACATCTTGGACCCGCACGTCTTTCGTTTTGCGCGGCGATGCCGTCCCACGAGGACAACAACAGCAGCTGCAAGGGAAACCAGGAAGAGAGATGAAATGGAACAATGTGTTTCAACATGAACTGTCTATTGCAGTGCTCAAAGCATTTTGACACCAGCATCTTGCGCTGTGGAAACAGTGTCTCAGGACTATTCAGCATTGGCATTAACCGATAATCAAGCAATTAAGGATGGAGACTGGCTCAGAGGGGCTTGTGCAAGATCTTCTTCCACACAACGACGCCGGTGCCGAACACAAGCAGCATAGCACCTCCCACAACCAGAGCATGCCCAAGAACTCTACCTTCCACCTTCCGGAAGAACAATTTGTCCTCCTTCTGTGATCGAGCGTACTTGTAGCCCCATGTCAGCAGCAAACCCGGATACACCATTGTGATCAACGAGCCCAGAATTGCACCTCCCAGACTGTTCAGCACGCCGAGGTCCTCCAAGCACCACCCAAGAGTACCAATCACCGTGAGTAGCCCCAGTGTCAGTGGGACCCAAACTCGGCGGCGAGAAGAACACGCAAAGAGTGACAACGCCGAATCACGAAGACCTGTGAAGGCAATTGGAAAGCCGAATGTCACTGCCAGAAGCATGGCAGATCTCGAAGCTGAAGCACCTGGATCGTTGTCTGAGTAATTGTGCAGAATGTTGCCGGAACAGTTCTTCCCAAATGTCAAGTACCCGACCACCATGCAACAGAGGAACAAGACGAGCGCAGCTGTGAAGCTAGCAGAGCTGGCTACAAGAAACTGTCGAGGAGTCCGGTGTCTGAGCTGATGGTAGAACTTCGGGGCGTTGTAGTGAGCGAGGAATGCGGTAGCCATGCTTGCAATGAGGCTCAGCGTGGAAGGACTTATGGTCCATACTTCAGGCCCGCCGCCGTCCTTCCAAGCCACCTGAGTGCCCGATCTCTGGCTGGCGTAGAACTCGCCACCGGGCTCATAGGATCCATCTGCCCAGCGCCATATCATGAAGAAGACCACGCCAGCCTCGCAGAGAAGTCCCACAAAGCTGGTCCATGCAAGCTTTCCCATGTCTCGAAGCAAACATAGGGGCAAGAGGACGCATAACAGTATGGTCAGCCATGCGCCACGCTTTGTTGTAAACCAGGACTCTCCTTCAAATTGAGAAAGAACATCCTCTCCGTTCCTTCCGATTACCAAAGCATAGGCGGTGCAAGTGAAACACGTCTTCACCAAGTTCGTAGCTGCCATCAAGTTCCCAAAGAAAGCTCCATCGGTGACTTTTTGGCCCATGCCCCTGTGGTTTTTCTCTTCTGTTGCCTCGCAGACACGTCCCAACGTCCAGAACGAGTACACCATGACAACGTAGAATACCAAGGTGACACAGATTCCAGAGATGATTCCCGTGCCAGCAGCCAAGCCTGCTGGGAGGCTCAGGATGCCTTCACCAATGATGTTCTTTCCAATGTTCGCTGCAGTCTGCCACGTGGGAATGCCCTCATAGCCTTCGTCATCGCTGGTCTCCACATCCGAGTCAAAGATGGAGTCGTCCTCGCTGGCCTCCGAGGCAGACTCGGACAGCTCCATCATGCGGCTGGCCATCTCGAGCGCGTTTTGGGAGGGGCGATCTAAAATGACACGCCCACTCTTTCGCTCTAGCTTTCATCAGCCAGCTGCTGCGGCGATGCATGGTCTACCTGCCCTACTCGCACTCAGAATCGCACAGTGGCCCACTCAATGTTTGTTGTGTGCAACGATGCAGGCTGCTGCTGGAACGCTTTTGCTTTTGTAGCTTGAAGCAAGGTCGAGAGAAAATCGAGAGACTGGCAGAGCTCTTTTTGCTCAAGCCTAGCGGTGTGAAACATCTGTCCAAACAACATCAAACAAAAAATGCTCAAACATGCTCAAACATGCCTCTACAAGGTGTTGAGCTTCGACGAGTTCACGACGAGTTGCACGCTTTGCCTTCATGTGTGCAGCAGTAGCTCTTCCTCTTTGCCGCCCAGCTGGCTGCTCGATCCAAACCTGTGCTGCAATCAACTACAAACGGAGTGTCCTCTGTTCGAGGTACCTGCCTCCATGTCCAAACACCATCAGTTTTCACATGGACCCACGAGTTGCCGGAGTGGAGATGCACAGCTGGCGGGTTGGGGCCAGTGCATGAGATGCCTTGGTGGGCACAGCACCAATCCTGCTTTGCACTCGTCCAGGCAGTAACAAAGTTGTGGAAACCAGCGTGGCAGTTGTACTGCTCAGTCTGGTGATGGTGATGTACATGCAGAGGTGACTCGACCCAGGTCCAGTAGCCATGCACCTGTCCAAAGCCAAGAACTGCTCTTTGCAAGCTGAACACTAAGAAGGTCAACCGCAAATTATCGTGACTGTTACCACCGAAGTTGAAGCTGATGAATGGGGGGGGGGACATGTCCTGTCAGTGCTGTCGTCGAGCTCTCCCGTGTCTGCAATGTTACGCTAGCCGCTAGCCTTAGTCAAAGCTCCGTCGCTCTAATATTATTCTGCTTACATCCGTCCACAAAACTACGGAATGGAACCGAGAACCTCTAAGCCAACCGCTACCTATGAGGGCGGCACAAAACCGGAACCAGGAGATGTCACGAGCGCGGGAACATTAGCACGTGAAACTCTTCCCACTCTGCTAGTTACAGATCTGGGCGTGCCCTGGATGGTGTGACATGGTGTGACATGGTGTGACATGCCTCGGCACGCTGCCAGCCGTAGCCATGTCTGGCTGGTAGATGCGGTGGACGAGGGCCCATGCATCCTTTGCCCTCGTGATGGCAGCACCATGACTTCTTTCTGTCGGACCATGCCGCATGGAAGTTCGAAAGACCAGCTTCGCAATCAAATGACACAGGACAACCCAGGTGCTCGTGGGTGCAGCACCAGTCCTTCTTCTTCGAGGACCATCCAGCATCCAGATTTGTTTTTCCTGCGCGGCAGTTGAATAGAGGTGGCGGAGGTGTCGTTGATGCGGACGTTGACGGGGACGTTGACGGGGACGTTGACGGGGACGTTGACGGGGAAGTGTGAGATGATGATGTTTCTGTCGTTGTGCTTTGATCACAGCCTTTCTGGTCATGCTTGCAGCACCACTGTTTCTTTGCCTCAGACCAACCATGCTGCCATCTACTGAATCCTGCCGAGCAATCAAAAGGCATAGATGGAGAGTGAGTGGTTGTGGAAGTCGGGCATCCCAGCGAATAAGAGGTGCAGCAGTACTGCTTCTTGGGCTCCGACCAGCCACGCTGCCAGTTTGAAGAGCCGGCTTGGCAATCGAAAGGCTCTGAAGGGAAAGATGGACAGCCGAGCTGTTCTTGCTCACAGCACCATGACTTCTTCGCATGAGACCAGCCTGACCTCCACTTTGAAAGGCCTGCCTGGCAGTCGTAGAGTATGTTTTGACTTGCACAGCCCCGGCCAGCGTGAGTACAGCACCAGTGCTTCTTTCCCCAAGACCAGTCCGTCTCCCATCGATCAAAACCGGTCTCACAATTAAAGCTCAGTCGAAAGTTTGTACAGCCAATTTCCTGAGTGCTACAACACCAAAGCCGCTTTCCCTGTGTCCAAGCCGACTGCCAATTCTCAAGCCCAACTTGGCAATCATAGGGCTCAGCAGGTCTACTGCCACAACCACGGCCAGATCGAGCACAGCAGAACTCCTTCTTTTCAGGAGACCACATGCTCTGCCACTGAGAATAGCCTGCGTCACAATCGTACAACTGGCCACATGCCACTCCGATGCTTCTGCAACAGTAATTCTTTTTCGAGTCACTCCACCTGGTTTGCCATTCGGCATAACCTGTATTGCAATCAAAATCATCATAACTACCCGTGTCACGGACGGGTGAGCCGGTACTCCTCCTGAGAAGATAAGCCACCATTGCCACAAGAAGGACCAACGAAAGCAGAAGAAAAACCAAGCAGCAGCTTCGCAGCTTCCAGCCTGTGTAGGACGTCACGTCTTCCTTGTCGTAGTTGCCAAGGCCCGGCCCAACATGCTGGTACGTTTGGATTTGCCTATAAGTACCAAAGCCTTCGGGTACACGGCAAAAATCTCCACCCGCACCTCTGTCGAAATTTCCTGCGCCGGGACCCACATTCTGAAATGTTTCAATTTGTATGTAGGAGCCTTGGTTTGGCCCAACCTGATTCCACTTTGACGTCCTCTCCTCTCCAACAGGCTCAAAGAATAATTCCTCCAAACCTGCCGGCATGGCAATGCGGCCACTACTATGCCATCAGTTCTTCCTGAAAGACAGCGAACATGAGGCGGCATCCCAGAATTCATGCATACAGAAAACCCTAGCATGTGAGTGTATCGTAACGCATGCAAGCATAACTCAAAACCTTTTCTGAAGCGATCACACTGCGAAGATGGTGAAACAGCTTCCTCCTCCAGCTGGCAATTCAAGCAGCGATTTCGCAGCGAGACAAAGCCAGACACTTTATGATTGCTAGTCTTTCAGCCATATTCGTGTAGATCGTAGGTCTTCAAACCTGCCCAGGTCTCTCGAGCATCCCTCAACCCAAACAGCAAAAGCACATATGTGATCAGAGCGCGTCCATGGTTCCCTCCCCTCGATAGTTGCCCCCTCCCCTCCCGCGCCGCCCTGTGGTTTGGTGTGGGGGTTAGGGTTTGGGGTTCAAAGTTTAGGGTTTAGCGTTTAGATGCGTTTAGTCTTTAAGGTTTCGGTTCTATGCGGGGATACCAGGAAGGGGGGGAGTTGAGGGGAGAGGGGAGGGAGGGGGAGGGGGGAAGAGGTGGGGGAGAGGGTCGGGGAACCACGAACCGCGGTCAAAAAATATCTCACTCGAAGCGCTGCTACGCGTGACAAGGCACATCCAAAAGAAAGTCACACCATTGAGTCGGACGGCACCCACCTTCCTCTGTAAGGATTCTTGCGCTCATCATAACCAGAAATCGCCAATGGGGGAATCCGAACCTGCGCGCGCTCATCTGCTCAAAACCCAGATGTTTTCACTGCAGCAATGGATGACTGCTGCCCTGCCTGCCCGGTCTTCTCGCACATGACCATTGTGCCCTTCATAATAGCTCGCTTGTATTTTTTGCGTATAGGCAATCGGTTGTAGTACTGGCGCCTTAGCCATCAAGAATAAAGAGATGGCAAAATTGCACCAACCTGTCAAAGATGCACTATGTGGTGGCAATTCAGGGCAGAACAGCAGGGAGACGGAGTTGATCATGTTCGATTTGTTTCGCACCTGAGCATATAACAATCGCAATCAACCATTGTCTTGTGTCATCACGGCTACCACAGATTGGCAATGCCTGCACCGCTGCCGCTGCTGCAGCTGCAGTTGTTCCAGCCTGCACAAGTGCATCAGGACCTCCTAACATAATTCGGGATTTTGCGAACATGGCTGCCCGGTCCTGCAAGACATTCGTACATGAAAGACGGCACACGGCAAGAGCATTCATTCCGGCATGCAGCCTAGCATGTACCAACTGGCAATGCAAATTCTAAAGTCATTTGCCGCATGGTAAACTCTTTTGACGACGTCCATCCAAGAATTACCGAATCGCGCCCCGGCATCTGAACATGATCTGTCAATCTGTCAAGAGCAGAGCTCTTCGGCTGCAAGAGACGTTGGGTATCAGAAATTCAAGCAAAAGCTCACATTTTCCTTTCTTTGGCACAGACGCCGTGCTATCGTTAGCTTAGGCCCATCACCACCACACTTGGTTAAGAATGTCAACAAGTTCCCCTTTCGCTGTTTTAAAGCAGCTCAACAGGCATGTTCATCACAGACCAATCTGCAACCCGATCACAACTTGGAACAACTTCAAAATCTCACACAGCAAACAGAAGTCTTTTTTCAAACGGCCAACTGTTGATAGGACCGAAGAAAGTGTTTTATCAACAAGCTGAATGTTCATCTATTCTTCCTCAATAGCAGACTCTCTTATTCGTACACTGTGGAACATATTCTTGTATGAGATGTCAATCAAAGCTCGCACTTTCCTTTTGCGCAGTGGCCGTGCAATTTTTGCCAAGTGGGTGCATCAGCCACCTCCCGTTCAGGATTCACACATGCTTGGCATTGAACGCAAGCGAACTGGAACCTCGTTCAGGTTTAGGGTTTTGGTGTTTGGTTTCTTGTTTTTTCAGGGTCCTTTTCTCTTGAATTCACATTCAGAACACGCCTTTAGACTACGAAAGCCACTATCAAAACCACGCCTGAAGCCTGCTGCACGTTGGAGACTTCTAGACAATAGAACAACGGTCTTTGGGGCTGGAAATGCTCCCAAAAATCAGTTGCATGACTCAGCAGCACACCCGAGCTCACGTTCGTTCGACATGCTCTGATTGCCGTGGGCTCTTGGTTTTGGGGGTGAGTTTTTTGTTCGTCCGACTCCACGGAACAACGCAGCCTTATTGTCCCGATAGTTCACGACTTGCGTTTGTTAGAAATCAAACAGGGCAGCTAACAAATCGAGCTGTGAGACCGGGCCCTGTCATCTTTCATCAAACCAAACCGGTGCAGGGGTTTTTGACATGAGCTAAGCGCGCGCTAAATCCAAATCAAGATAGCTCTTACAGAGAGCAGACATACCGAAAAGCAAAAACGGCGCCACCAACTGGGGTGAAACGGAAAAAAGAAGCCATAAACGGGTCGTCGTGGTGCACTGTGGCTGCAAGTGTTTGCAAATTCTTGCGCATCACGTCAAACAGTCTTTTGAGTGACTAGTGTACTGCTGCAACGTTGAGACAGACAGACTGCACGAGCTTTCCAGATGCCACAATTGCGGATCAAGGCACTCGCATGCGGCTTCAAGAGACCATCTGCATGCCGCTGTGCAATGAATGTTGGAGATGGCTTTAAAACCAAGTCAGTCCTTTCTTGGAAGGTTCGACCCGCTGCAAACATGCCAGGAAGCTTCCAGCATGTTTGCAGCTTTTCAAGCCTCCAAGAAACGATATTCATTGGACAGCTGCACGCAAATGGGCTTTTGGAAGCCGCAATCTGAGGTCCAAACAAGCCAAGCCAGAATTTCTATGGTCTTGGTCAGTTGTTCAGCAAACGACCTTAATCAAACCTTCAACCCTAAAACCCTTAAGCCCTTAAACCCTTAAACCCTTCAGCCCTTTAAACCCTCTTACCCGCAAACCCGTAAACCCTCAAACCCTTAAGCTCTTAAGCCGTTAAACCCTTAAACCCGCAAGCCCTTAACCCCGTACACTCCAGCTCAAGCCCCGACACCCCTCACACCTCCGGGGCGCTAGCTCCACTTAGAGTTAGGGTTCAGGGGTTTGGGTTCACGGCTGGAACATTCCAAAAGGTCTAAAACCCTCTTAGAGCTTGTGCGACATCCTGAACCGTAACTGGGGGAAAGCTTCTATAGACTTACTTGATTGCCAATAATTGATGCTAGCAGCAATGGTTTTCCTTGTTTCTGTTGTGGGCATAGAACTTCAAAATTGCATTTCCATCACCCACAAGCTTGCAACTGGCAGCCCTCGATGGAGAAGACTTTGGGAGCATTATTGGGACAAATGCTTCTTAGTAAGTTTGTGCTGACCCCTTTAGAAAAGGAGATTTGAGAGGGGTAAACAACTCAAGGTTCCCAAATACTTCCAACTACTCCCTAAGACTTCCCCAAGCCTCCTTAAACACCTACCCCCCACATGACCCCCCTTCCTTAAGAACCCTATATGTTAGGAAACTTTCAACTTTAAGGCTTAAACTCTTCAGCTCTTCTAAGTCACATTTTGCCTTTTTGCAACCTTGTTGCACGTTGGGTGGCACGTTCGCATGTTGAAGGTTGGTCCGGTTACACCTGCAATTTCTCGCCATTTTCTTCAAGTAAAAAAAAAACAGACTGTGCGCTGGTTTCATCGCATTTCTTTTTCTTCCGTCTCTTTTTTTTTTGGAAGATAGAATATTCCTCCGGCCTCTTTCCATTCGAATTTGCGTGGGGGGTGTTCTGGATTTAGAATTTCTACGGATCGAGTTCTTGAACGGCATGGCAACACCAACTTTGGGTTTTTTGCCTGACGGCAGAATGGGGGTGCGAAGCACTCTCTGCTTGGCATCAAATCAGGGGGCCACATGGATTACATGGCCCCATTACCTACGACGGAGCTAAGTATGGCCGAAATTTCGGGCGCGGCATGGTGTTCTAGGGCCATAGGGCCAGATTAACAAACCTGTCGGCAGTCTCATCAAGAGTCTCATATTGCCCAGCAGCGTCAGCAGATCCTCAGCAGAAGATCATCAGCAGCATCATCATCATCATCATCATCATCATCATCATCATCATCATCATCATCATCATCATCATATCAGATCATAGCATATCATATATCATCACATCGTGTCATTGTATCATCATCATCATCATCATCATCATCATCATCATCAATCATCGTCGTCATCATCATCCTGCCAGGTCCTGAGTCCTGAGCCCTGGCATCTTGGCAGTCCGGCTTCCCGGCGGTCCTGGTGCTGGCACGCGGTCCTGGCCTGGCATTGCCGCCGCATTGCCTGGCATTGGCATCAATCATAATCGCATCATCGCATCGCATCATGAATCATTATGCATTGTGAAGTATGAATCATCAATCATCAGTCATCAATCATTCATTCAGTCATGACTCATGACATGAGATCATGATGAGCCACGAGTCATGAGTCATGAGTCATGAGATCATCATGAATCAGGAACCATGAATCAGTCACAGTCACAGCCACAGTCACGGCAGTCACGTGAGTCATTGCGGCCGCCGCAACCCATCGGCCACAAACACGGGTCATGAACAATGAAAAAACTGCCTTGGTTTCCTTTCAGCTTTGTTCGTCGAATCCAGCCAAGACTTCAAACTCAGCCCATCTTTCTTTTCTGCTGTTTGGCTTGACGTGCATTTTTTCCTGTTTGCTGAAAAGGCTGAAACAAAACCACCAGCAATGAAACAGGACTTCAAACTAGAAGGGTCACATATCAACTCGAAAGGCCTTGAACGCGAGAGTAAGCCTCTAAGGCCTTGCAATATTGCGTACACATGTTTGCACGGTGGCCGGTTTGCCCAGCCGGGTCTGGGGTTGCGGCGTCTGCGCCTTCTGGCTTTGCGTTTACGTGTGTGGGCCTTCCCTGCCTTCTTAGCAATTTGTTTCAAGATGTCTTTGCCACTTCTGAATTTGGCGGACGTGACCTGAAGCGGCAGACTTTTAGGGTTAGGTCGCGCCGAACTTAAATTTGACACGTGATGTGCACTTGAGTGAAGAACGTGTGCCGACGAGACCGTTCTCCTAGAGGCCGCAGTGCAAGCAGCCTGAGTTCCACAGGGCTTTCTGGTGCGAGGTCACCAAGTGCCCGTGGGAGAAGAGAACGTGGAAGGTCTTTGCAGCACGACCACCTTCACTTCCACGCGGAGTAGACCCAAGGCAGTGGACAGCTACGACTGGAGCAGGCTAGCAGCCACCAGTCGGGGCTGTGCCTTCGTTTGGACCTCAGTTCCACCAGATGGGAACACCCCCTCAGACGGCACCACAAGAACCCCTTCAAGTTCCGAATATGCAGTTGCCCGTTGCACCTGGAGTAGCTCAACAGATGGAGTTCACGAGAGCAATGCTGCAAGCGCAGGACGAGCAGATCCGACAGCAGGCAGCTCAACTTCAACAGATGAGTGCCATGCTTACGCAAGCATTGCAGCTTGCAAGTGCGAATGCTGCCAATGCGCATATTGCAGCAGCCGCAGCTTCATCGTCGACGAGTCCTACACCTGGAGGAGACCCCTCAGCAGCACCTGCGAATGCATCGACTCCTGTGGACATGGAAGTAGACTCTGGTGTACGAAACAAGAGAGCAGAGGGTTACATTCCACAGTTGCCTCAGCTGAACTATGCGTCCATGACGAGCAGACATGCTGAAATCCGAGTTTGGACAGCCTACAGAGACGAACTTACGAGTTGGCTTTGTTTGCTCGACGACCGCTACGCTACGGAATTGCAAGAAGCGATCAGTAGCAATGTGGAAGTCTTGCAAGTGAGGCTTGAAGCCGGGAAAGCAGCCCGGTCAACCAAACTTTGGTTTTTGCTTCGTCAGTCCATGAGCAAGTTCCAACGTGGGCAAGATTTGGTGCATCTCATCGAGGTGAAACAAATGGGAGCAAGTGCCGGATACGAACTCTGGCGCTCGTTGAACAACGAATTGTCAGTTCGCTCCAGAGTGGAGGGACAGGCCCTCCGCGAACAGGCGTTAGGCCTGGTGCCACCAAAGCATCTCAAGCGACCACTTGATGTCGCCAGGTGGTACACCACCGAGCTTCTCAAGTTCGAGGCGCAGGTGAAGCATCGCTTCCCGGAGTTGCTCATCGGAGAACAAGAGGGAGTCCTGTGCCTGATGAAGCACTTGGATTCTGAGACCAAGAGATATCTGCTCCTCCATCACTCAACAAAGAGCATGGGTGAGCTGATGACTGGTTTGCAGTTTTACGACGAGCAGCTTCGTGTGATGGACTTCCAGAGAGAAGGAGCATCCGGGTATGCGAATGCCTTCAAGGGTGGCAGAGGCGGAAAGGGCGACAGAGACAAGAGCAACAAAGGCCCCAAGGGCAACAAAGGCAACAAAGGCGAGAAAGGAGAAAAGGGACAGAAGGGTGGCAAAGCGAAAGGAAAGGACAAGAAAGGTGACCAAGGCGGAAAAGGAGACAGAGCTCGGAGCAAGAGCAGAGAGGCGAAGAAGACGGATGTCTGCCGGAACTGCGGGAAGACTGGACACTGGGCACGCGACTGCTGGGCACCTCCGAAGGACAAAGCCACAGCGGCGACGAACCAGGCCGTGACGACGCAGCCAGAGGCACCATCATCTTCATCGTCTACATCGGCGAAAGCAGCAGCGCAGCCCACAACCAAAGGCAGTGGAAAAGCACAGTCATCAATCAAGACGTTTCTGGAGGGATATCACTTTGGTATGATGCTCACGAACCAAGTGGTTAGTTTTCCTTCAGATGATCGCATTTACTGGCTGATTGACTCTGGTAGTTCGTTCCACATCATCACGAGAGAGACGCTTGAGAGCGACCACGTGAAAATCCTGAGTTGGTTGGAAGGACGCCCGAAGTCATATGCGGAGACTGCGACTGGAGATTCCGTTGAAATTGGCGGATCAACACATGTTTTAGTGGAAGTTTGCTTTGAAACCACCACCCCAGCATCATCGAAGAGCAGTTCTGAGCATGAGGGTGACGCTGTGTACATGTGTAGGGCTAGGTTTGAAGCCGTCATTTCCGATCAGATCAAGCACAATTTGCTGAACATCAACTTGCTTTGTCAGAATGGAGGTTGGGAGCCAGCGATGTGCGACCAGCAGGGCGTAATTACCGTCCGAAAGCACGGCGTAACGCTGAGACCAACCATGTTTGCTTCAGTTAGTTGGCTTGCGTCAGTTCGGAATGACCATCCTTTAGCACTGAAACCGCAGGATTTGATCGCCAAAACGGAACAGTTTCGTCGAAGTCGGTCTCGCAAGTCGTCTTCGAGTCGTGATTTTCATCGTTCGACTTCGAATCGAGGTCATCGCAGCTCTGCGAGAGTGTGTGTTGAGCCCGAAAACCCCGAATTGCTGGATGTTTCATGTCTTGATGAGGTAGTTGATTGCGAGCTTCAGACGAGCCACGAACATGTTGACCTGGACCAAGGCGAAGCTAAGGACAGACTAAGGACAGTTGGTGACGTTTCCGGCTCTGCGAGGGATCAACTTCAATTTTTCAGTCATGTGGATACGCCAGTTGTTCGTGAGCTTGATAGGGATGAGCGCTTGATTTTTAGTGAAGACAACAGCGTTATCTCACACAAGCAACAGGACAACAGCACCACACCAGCAGTCGAGTGGCTTGTATTTGAAAATGACAGCAGCGTTATCTCACACAAGCAACAGGACAACAGCACCACACCAGCAGTCGAGTGGCTTGTATTTGAAAATGACAGCAGCGTTATCTCACACAAGCAACAGGACAACAGCACCACACCAGCAGTTGAGCGTCTTGTGCATGAGCATGGTAGGGAAACAGTTGTCTGTCGTGCTTGCTTGGAGGATTTCCCTGATGAGGTTGAGACTGGCAGCTTGGATTGCTCAAAGAGGCGAAGTTTTCCTAGAGCAGGACAGATAGGAGACCGCCGCTATGGATCCGAGTGCCACGATGCAACAGAGCATTCAACAGTTGGAAGGCGTGCGCCAGGGGGCGAGACGCAGGAGACTGATATTGTTGGAAGCCCACGCCGCGCAGCACGGCATAGAGCTACCACAGACGCTCCGAGAGGAGCTCCAGGCGTCGTATGCCGAGGCGGAGTCCACTGGAGGGGACGAGATGGATCTGGACCTGGATTCGGCAAGGCTGGACCCTTCGACCTCATCTCCTTCGATAGAGTACATCATGGAAGAGACGGAAGCGGCGGAAGCACCGTCGTCTCACACCGGGGTGAGGGAATTCCAAACGGATCCTTCGATGTCAGAGGCTCCAGCCAAGAGACCCGCTATGGTGCAGATGAAGCCGACGCCGAAGATCAAATCCAAGGAGAAAACCATGGCCGTGAGACCGGTGCGGAACTTGCTGCCGGACCATGTGGATCAATCAAGCATGGGGAGTCGATCCTCGGGAGCCCTCCGGCCCCACGCCGGCATCGTCAGCGCCAGCACGGAGAGGAAAACGGCGCTGGGCGTCGACAGGCTGGATGACGTGGGTTGCTCGTCGGTTCGGAGGAGCTTGGACGGCACAAGCTTCGGGAGCCAGCGACTCACCGGATACGCCGGTGACGCTGTTTTGCCTCCTGTGCCAGAAATATGTCACCGAAGCCCATTTGATGAGCGAGCCACACGAAGCCAACATGCAGGGCTTCACGCAGACCATCTCCAAGGAGGGCCTCCACGTGACGCAGAACCCGGTGGATTGGGCCACATGGGAGCAAGCTCTTGCCGAACCAGAGCAGCTGGTACTTGGAGCAACGGAAGGCAAGGCTCGGTCAGTGGTTGCGCTGGGACCGACCGGCATTTCGGGCGAGTTTCCTCAGCCGAGCCCGAAGGAAACAACCGCGGCAGCACCGGCGAGCTCAGGGCCAGGACCATCGACAATGGTGGTGGAGGTAGACGAATCCGACGAGGATTGGGGAGAATGGAGGCCAACCACAGGGGTTCCAGCTCCAACGACCCCAGCACATCCGAAGGATCCCCCTATCTCCATGATGCAGCCGCCGGGGGAACCGGTCGGCCCGACAGCAGTGTACACGGAGCACCGTCGGGGCCCCGAGCCCAGGCATGCAAAGAGCGCTCTCCGAGTGACACCTCCCTGGCGGGAATCACTTTCCAACCTGGGCTTTCGTGGTCCGTATCTGCAGCTGCATCTGAGCACACCAGGCCACACCTCAGAAGGGCTACAAGCCCTCGGACCTTTGAGGGAGAGCTTCCTGCGGATGCAGGCGAAGGACCATGCCCAACTGCCGGTCAGCTTGACACCTCCGAAAGCCGCCAGCGACCTGTCCGGCAATGTGATGAGGGTGGCAGAGGCAATGGAAACAGGAGCATCGGGAACAGTGGCACCGGCAGAAAGGCCATTCAGCCCAATGAGCCTTCGCATGCAGCTCGAGACAGGGATCCTCAAAGGCCAAGCATACGAGGACCGGCGCCGAGCAAGATCGGAGAACATACAGGCTGCGAGGGCGGTCGCCAAGCCAAGATTGGCGCTCCCGATCCCTCCGCCACCTCCGATTCCGCGACCCGAGCGCACTCCCGAGACACCAATTCCGTGGAGTGGCGCACCCTCTCCTGCATTCCTGGAACTCATCAGGCGCCGCCGAGATCGCCAAGAGCGCGATCGTTCTCGCTCCCCGTCTCCCTGAAAGGGAGTACTGAGAAGCTCAACCCAATCCTTGCAGCTTTGTCCCAAGATGAAAGAAAAGAGCCCGATACGCGACAGCCACAACAACAGTTTGAGTTAGTCACTGAGGAAGGAATTATTGGGGACAATGTGCGTAGTAAACACGCTGAGCTGCAGCACCACATGCAGGGACACGTACCATACATGTCTGACTGTGAGTTTTGCCAGCGGACTAGAGGGACCACTCCAGCACGAAAGCGTAGCGACCTGAACCCGAGAGAGTTTCAGCTTGACCAGTGCTTCTTTCGCAAGCTTGCATTCATCGTACTGGTTCATACCATGAGCTTTGCAATTGCAGTTTGCTTTAGACCTGAGGGAGAGAGCGCAGCAACAACAGCAGAACATTTGCATCCCTGGGTCAGGCACTTTGGTGTGAAACAGCCGCATTTCATGTCTGATGCAGAGGGACTCACGAAGAACATCGCAGCGAGGCTCGCTGATGTTTGCGAGGGCACTGAGGACAGCTTTGCACCCGAAAGGCATGCGCCAGCAGCAGAACGAGCCATTAGGACCTTAAAAGGAATCGTTGCGACACATGAGCTTGAGTTGCGTGAACATGGCGTTGTTTTGGATGCTGAGTGTGCGGATGTTTTCGACCTTTTGTTTCAATACGCAGCACACACGCACAACAGGTTTTCAGTTTCTGTAGGGTCGACCATGACACCCATGCAGAAGATCCGCGGAGATCGCGTGCGACCGCAAGTCACGTATCCGTTCGGTGCGGTAGCATTCGCTAAGATAACGCGGGCTGACGCGGATGCCAAGTATGCTCGAGGGATCTACTTGGGACCAGTGCTTGGGAGCACAGGTCATGCCATGGAAATCCGCTTGGATAGTGGGGAGACGAAACGGGTGATCGCGCCCGGACTCAAATTGCTCTACCCGTTGCGTTTCGACTCAAATCTTCTGCCCGGTGCAAAGGCCCTAGATGGCTTCCTGCCCCCGCCTGAAGCACCGAAGACCAAAGAGCTGTTTCTTCCATATGTTCCAGGTGGAGGTCCTCCCATAGACTGGGTGAGACAACATGGCGTTACCCCCAAGTGCCCAGGATGCCAAGAAGGCGTCAGCTCGAGCAGGCATTCCCAAAAGTGTGTGAAGAGATACCAGAAATGGTTGCGTGATTCCATCGATGATGCTCTGGAGGCATTAGATGAAGGACCAAGGGTCGACCGAAGACCTGAAGAGCTAATTGGAGAAGACCCATACGATGATGACGAGCAAATGAAGCCGAACAAGCGAACACGCTTTGGAGGAGAGGAGGTCCGAGCGTTTGATCCTGAGCAAGCAGGAGTCGGAGACTTGGAGATCCCGGAGATGTCAGTGCCGGATGCTGACTGGAACGTATCCGAATACCAGCCGTCCGAGGCTGAGGATGAGGATATGGGAGACGCTCCAGTGCATCCCCAGACGTTCCATGAGGGGGTCCCAGTCCGATACCTGGAGGAATTGCTCGAGAGCGCCCACTACACACCACAACCACTTTCTTGTTGTGACCACTACGACGTCGAAGCAGCATGTCACTTACTTGTTGGTCGGTCGAGCGTGGAGAAGTTCCCGTATGTTTGCTTGAACACAACAACACAACGACAGCACCACAAGCAACAGCAGTCGGTCGAGCGTGAAGCAGTTGAGTTGTTGAATCTCCAGGATCACCCATGTGTATGTTCCTCAGTTAAAGAGAAAAGGGAAGATGAGTCCGCAGGGGCGTACATGAGAATCCAAGACAGGACTCTGTGGGTGAATCGACCTCGAGCCAGCTACGACGACCTGGAAGGTTTCCAGCTGGACCCTGAAGAGACATGGCAAGGAATCAAGAAAGAAGTGAATGCGCTCGATAGTCTGAAAGTTGGTTATGCAAGATCAAAGAACGAGATTGATGAATACCGCAAAGCCAACCCAAACTGTCGGACGGTCAAGTCCCGATGGGTCCTCACTCAGAAGGCCCCAGGACTAGTCCGAGCAAGGATAGTCGCTAAGGATTTTGCTCATGGCCGACCATCCGCACTCGATTTGGGGTTGAGTTCCAACACTGCATCAGTGGAAGCCCTCAAGATCGCCCTTGCACGGGCGGCGAAGGGAAAGATGCGGGCTTACGGCCTCGACATATCCACCGCGTTTCTCTTTGCGCAGGTAGTGGAACCCACCATTATCGAGTTGCCAAGCACGTTCGCGCTCGAGAGCGGCGAAACCGCGTACTTGATACTAGAGAAAGCGCTCTACGGTTTGCGTTCCGCCAGCCTTAGCTGGCAGCGACACCTGAACAGGATCGTATCTGCACTAGGCTTACAAGCGAGTCCGCTTGAACCGACGCTTTTCAGCGGATGGGTCAACCTTGAATCCGGATGGGAGTATATCATCATGTTAGCGTACGTGGATGATTTGCTCATTGTGTCCTCTACCGAAAAAGGGTTCGAGTACGTCCACGAAGCCCTGAGTTCAGTCTTGAAAGTCAAAGTGACAGGGAGGCTGATCGAAGATGGGCAGATGGAATTCCTCGGTCGTTTAATCCGTTGGGATGGACGACAGATCATGCTTGGGGTGAAGCCTGAGTATGTGAAGTCGGTCTTTACATCATTCGGATGGGACATATCCACCGTAAAAGCATCCTTGACGACACCCGACATCAGGAGTATGTACGATGAGGAGAGTGTTGAAGAGCCTTCAAAGGAGCTGTCCAGTGAAGCAGCCTCACGGTTCCGAAGTTGCCTAGGGAAGATAGGCTGGCTCTGTCAAACTCGCTCAGATATAACGTACTTTCACTCCATGTTGTCGCGCGGACAAAGCATGCCACGGCAAGTACATGAAGATGCACTTCGCAAGTTCCTGCGATGGTTAGCAGCGTTTCCGCTGTTAGATCAAATCTTCCCGCTCGGAGATGGCAAGACCAATGAGGGGGAGAATGCCAGCCTGGTAGCCTATTGCGACAGCAATTGGGGCAGCGAGATGAGCGTAGCCCGGAAGAGCACCAGTGGCGGAGTGATCTACATCGCAGTGGACGGTCTGTGGTACTGCATAAAGGGGTATAGCCGCCTGCAGAGCGTCGTGGCACTCAGCTCCGCAGAGGCAGAGTTGTTTGCCATCGCCGAGGCAGCGAAAGAGGTGGCAGGACTTGCGCAATTGACGGCGCATATCTGGGGCACCCTCCAGAAACCCCACCGCGTGTACACTGACTCTGCCTCAGCTAGGCAAATTGCCAGCATGGAGGGGCTACTCAGGCGCACGCGGCATATAGACTTGAGGTTGTGCTTTATCCAAGACGGTGTCCATAGCGGCGAGTTAGCAGTAGAGGGAGTGGCCGGAACCGAGAATGTGAGCGATCTTCTCACAAAGAATTTAAATCGCCTCCAAACAGCAAAGCATACAGCAACCCTCGGGCTAGAAGATGTCACCAACATCGATTTCCGAGAGGTCCCAGCAGTCAGGTCTTGCTTGTTGCTGTCTGGAGTGCTAGATTCTGTACTCGGGCCAGACAACCTCGAATACGAAGCTTTCTGTCGGCTATGCGAACTCGAGACTGAATATTCGACTTTGCTAATCGAGTTTTGCACGAGTTCACGTTCGAATCTGTACCTGCAAGGAAGTGTGCACCAAGTATTTGTCCTGCCGATTACTCAAGGGGTTGACGGAACCTCGAATGACACCGTGGAGCGGGTCATGTCTGCAATGAATGTTGCGAGAGAATGGGGGATGAAGGTTGTTTTCTGGAGCAGCACTCCTTGTACCGGAGGTAGCCCGTACCAACGGCGACACGAAGATCGGCCGGGCTATCAGGACCATCTACAAGCTTTATTCACGGTGCATCGCAAGCTCTGGCGGAGCTTCTTAGTGATGGTGAACCACCCGCAAGTAGGGGTATGGGTCATAGAATGGCCGCAGCGGTGTGCCTACTGGGGATGGGCAAGCACCCGTTCGTTTGCAAAGCAACGAACCCATTACACTGGCGAAGTGCACGGCTGTGTTTCAGGCTTGGTAGGCAGAGATGGATTACCTATCCGAAAGATTTGGAAACTGATGTCGAACGATGAACAATTTGTGCGAACAATGTCCGAAACGTTTGCATGTACCTGCAAGGGAGATCATTCACGAAACTTTGATCTCAAAGCAACGCAGCACTATCCGCCAGCTTTCGCGGACGTCGCCCTGGAAAGCTTGCGACTGCGGTAATTCGCGCCCGCCCGCCCGCCCCTGGCTTCCCCGCCCACCCGCCCAGCCAGGTTACTTTGCGAGAGTTGGTCGACCTCCAGCGGTCTGAAGCAGCGGCTTTGCGTGGAGCTTAGTTGACGTGACCAACAGTGAAACTCTTGGTCATGAGGGGGAGTTGATATATGTGATGGCTCAAGATCTCGGCTCAACCCCGGTGGGGTGCACAGGTAGCAGAGCGGTAGCTGTGTGAACCAGCCTCGAGTCCCCTAACTGTTTTGGGTACCAGGCCTGCTTTTTCACAGCCTTCATTTGAGCCATGTCCAGAGCACCTGTGCAGTCGAGATCCTCACTGCCAGCAAGTGAAGGGTTGGAGTCATCTCACCCAACTTGCTCTGCAGAGAGCCAGAAAGAAGGCACGGCCCGACTGGAGGGCGAAGCAGCCCGGCTTGGGGAACTCTTCCCTTATGCGAGTCCTCTTACAGCCGGCTGTGGAGTTTTTCCAGCCTTGGAAGACCAGGTAAGTTGCTCGAGCAGCCTGGCAAGTGCAGAGCGAACTTGGGCCCATAGAGCCAATTGTGGCTCCAGCCAAGGCAGGACTTTTCACCAAGCACTCTGCTTTCGCTGGTTTCACAAGGGCCGGAAAGAATGGCTGCTCCTCGCAGAGGACAGCAGAGTGTATTTTGTTCGCACTAGCAAATCCGGCAAAACAGTTAGAGCCGGACCTTGTGGGCAATGGCGATGCATGGAAGACCCAGCAGAGCTCCACGGGGGAACGGGGGGCGACCCGCCCGTGCAGTGGCTTCGCCTGTTAAACTTTAACTGCACTGGCTGTGGTAATATTCCAACCCATAACCTCAGTTTTGTGCCAGGTCCTGGGAAAAGGCAACCAGCGATCTTGCACGGAGAGGATGGAAGACGCATCGAGCTCCACTGTGCCCTTTGTCTAGAAAACTTTCTAGCTTGCACGTGGAGCTGGCCGAGTTTTGACCAAGCAGTTAGGAGACCGGTGTTCCTGGACGACGCTTCCCTTGCTGACTTGCGTCAGTTAGGTCACCAAGTTATGCAGCCCGCACAGCCTTCGCTGGTTCCGCTGTCTTCTGCAGCCAGCGCACATGGCTGGACTTTCCTTGAGGAAGGGTGTTCTCAGGATCCAGACTCCCCAGAAGAAGCATGCAGCAGTGACTGGCAAGTGTGTGGCTTTGAAGATTTGGAAGACATCCCATGGGAGGTCTGACCTACTTCAGCCCCAACCCACCCAAATTGCAGGAGCTTTGCCCTGCCAGAATCAAGGGCGAGACTATCCCCTCCGGAATCCATTCAGGGTGAGGCTTCTCCCCGTTTCAATCAGTGACGGTCTTTCGAGTCCGTTTCCAAATTGTGAGTGCCTCAGGGCACCAAAGAGAATCTTGCATAG
Organism: Symbiodinium natans; assembly: GCA_905221605.1. Classification (NCBI taxonomy): domain Eukaryota; class Dinophyceae; order Suessiales; family Symbiodiniaceae; genus Symbiodinium; species Symbiodinium natans. The sequence goes on from CAJNDS010000163.1 coordinate 23,861, forward strand.
AATTGGATCATGATTTGATCGCATAAGGTTGCAGGTGTAAGAATGCAAGCAAGCAAGTGCTCAGTCCCGGCACATACCCAGATCCATCCATCGGAATATTCGCAGTCGTTCCGTTGGTCACCCTGCAGGACAAGCCGCCTTGATGTGGCTTTAGTACAGCCTGACACCGGTTTGGCCCCCTTGTTCGGTCTGTTGAGCAGACCGCTGGACCGGGTTTTCGGGCTCAGGAGCTTGCGGGTCTTCCACAGGCCCAACACGGGGTTCTCGCAAACACAGCGCCCGAAAGGATAACGTCAGAACCGGACCCTGAAGATCCTCACTGGTTGATGAGGGGAGGGAGCGCGCTGAGATGTTGGGGAACGGACGAGGATCCTAGTACTTACCGGTCGGTTGTGGCCGAGGGCATGCAGCCCGGCATCAGTTTGGGGTTACCCGTGTTTGGCCTGCCGAGGATTTCCTTTGAGTTTCCTGCAGGGTGCTGTTGTTTCTCTCCGGGTGGTGCAAGCCCATCCTGGAGGAAGCCTAGCGGCAGGCGTTGTTTGGTAGGGACCAAAACCTAGGCTGACGGACAGCCTGAGGCACCAGATTGCGGAGGTTAAAGGCTGTGGCTCGGTGCCCGAAAGCCTGCCCAGCTGAGATGCCCAAATCAACCAAGCCCTCCCTGCGTGCAAGTGGTGTGGGCTCCTCTGGAGCCGCTGAGGTTGAACCAGTGAGTAAGAGCGAGAAAGCTGGTTCTTCCTCCCTGGTGAGTAAGTGCGAGAAAACCAGGTCAGCATACGGGGCAAACAGGAGCTCAGTGCTGCTGCGGCATGAGTTTCTGGGGCCTAGGTTAGTAAGTGCGAGAAAGCTTAGGCCTGCTCCGGTGGTTGGCGACTTTTGCCTTCCACTTGTTTGCAGTTTGTACAGGCATTGCCCATGTGTCGGTTCCGGACCTTCTGCCTTTTCTGAGTGAGCCGAATGTGGGTGAGTTTCTCCCCTGTACAGGCAGGGCGTATAGGGTAGGCAGTACAGACCAGGCAGTTCAACCTGCAGAACATTTGCCTAGGGCTTTGTATAGAGCCAAACCAGTGAGTAGCCGTAGGCCGCCGAGCTTCTCGCGGAACTGGTTAAGCCCTCATTGCTTTCTCTCGGTGTTCCCTGCACATAGTTCGGCCGTGTTAAGCAGGCCAAGGACACCTCGAGAGTTTTTCCTTTTCTGTGCATAGTTAATACCTTCCGGAACTTCGGTTCCGAAGAGCCTAACCTGGCTAGCGACGCAGTCCGCTTTCGAGTGATATATGTGATGATGGCTCAAGGCTCAACCCCGGTGGGGTGCACACAGTAGCTGAGCGGTAGCTGTGGTGAACCAGCCTCGAGTCCTCAAACAGTCGTTGGGGAACAGGCCTCATTCAACCCCAGCTTGTCCGTAGTTAGAGCCATCTGTGTGTCAGTGCAAGGCGAGTCAGGGGTCCCCCACACCACGGCGGGCAGAGAGCGATCTCGCACCCCCGAGGTGCAGCGTTTTGGGGTAGCCGAGAGGGTTCCCTTGGAGGAATCAATCAAGCCCTATTTACAAGCCGAGTTCGAGGAGCAGCCCAGTGCCCGCGACCTCACACCGGGGCAGAGGGTCACAAACCAACTCCGTGCTTTGGCTCGTTGGTCTAAGACCAGGAACGACTGGATCGTTGACGCTGGAAAACTTCTGTCGGAGGCCCGCCGGCAGAAGTGGTGTGCCGAACTCAATAAGTCCAACATCTGAGCCCTTCCTTCAGGCTAGGAGCCTCTGTTTTCTACTTGGCTTTTCCTGACCAAGATGAGCTTCACAACCTGCGAGCATTGCTACACAGGATGGGTTCCTCGCCAGGACCTAGCTTGGTATCCCACCTGCTGGCATTGTGGCAAACAGTGGAAAAAGAAGCCAAAGAAAACGGGGGATTGGTCCTGGGGCACAGAGAGGAAGTGGACGCCAGAGCGGGTGAGAATCTCCCCAAAAGCTCAAAAGGGCATCAGAGCTGTGAAGGCCCTAGATCAGGCATGGCAGCACCTGGACGAAGGAGCCCGGACTGCGTTAGAAGCGGCAGGCTGGACCCCGAAGCACCCGCAACCACCCCCGGGCCTGGAAGCCAGAGGAGCCATGTCTGATCAAGAATACAAGGAGGCCGCACAGAGCCTGTGGAACGGAGCAGATGAAGCAGCCAAGATTCTGCTCAAGGAAGCAGGCATAGAGGAGCCCAAGGATGAGCAAATGGAGGAGGTTCCACCAAAAGTGCGACTTCAGAAAACAATGGCGGCCTACAAACAGAACACGAATGAGCTTCGCTCGCTCATTGCCAAGAAGGTTCAGCTCCAAAGCCGCACCGAAAGGCTCAAGGAACAGTTTGAGCAGAGTATGAAAGAACTTGCAGCAATGTCGGAGAAAATCGCCCAGAAAGAGCAGGACATCCTCAAGATCCAATCCGCAGTCAAGGAGCAGGTTGAAAAGGAGGATCAACCAAAGCAGGCCGTTGAAGCCAGCAGGCTCCTAAGATGTGCCGGCATTGCCCTCACGCCTGAGCAGCAGGCGCAGCTGAACAAGCATCTCAGACATGAGGCCGAAGAAGGGGAGCCCCAGAATTTCCCCACCTGGAAGAAGGAGGTGGGAGTACCGGCCGAGTTGATAGGTGCTGCCCTTCCAGAGGGAACAGAGTTCGGCCCGACAAGAAGAAGATTGGATTTTCGGAGTAGCCCGACCGAGGGTCGAGCTACTCCCCTTGAAAGTCAGGATGAGCATCTGTAGGGCACAGGGCCACAGTGGAGTGAGGCGCGGCACTCCCTCTGGCAAGGGCCCGCAGCGTACGCGTCACAGTTTTGCAGTATTGCAGGTGGATGTGCACCGTTGGAGCAGCTAGTTTTTCTGCCTCCTCAGGAGGGTCACAGGATTCGGCGCCATTGGAGACCGAAGCAAGGAGGCAAGGAGACCCAGGGCAGTCAAGGCCCGCGACTGAGCCCTGTGGTCAAATATGTTCTAAACAGGCTGGACTCCGCCTGCAAGACTTACACGACCATGGCTCATGATGAGCAAGCCCCAGTTCCCACACAAGGGTTTGGGGCGCAATTTTGCAGCACTCCGACTACTCTCGACTCTGACCGAGGAGCTACTCCCCTGCTCTTACCGGCGGATACGGAGCATGAAGAGAGTTTCTCCTTCAGCACGCAGGAGCAGCCTGTTTGTGCAGAAGGTACGGCTAGTGTAAACAAGTGGCTTTTGAGGAGTAGGAGAAAGACCACTCCCAGAAAGACAGCACTGGCCTTTGTTAAAGCGGAGTCGCCAGTCGGCCTCAGTGGCCCCAAATTCTTTCCCGCGTCTTTGCTAGATGATAGCGACACGACGCAAACCCCAGCAACTTGTACAGCTTCAGTGGGAACCAGACTACCTTCAGGGCATACTGGTCAAAAAACCAGGAAGAAGCATGCCCTCGTGGAACCACGAAACCGAAAGCAAGCCAAGCTGTGGCACAAGTTAGAGGTTCAACTCGACGGACAGCACGCTATCAGTGCCGATGCCGAAGAGACAATCATTGAACTAGCGGACCAAGCCCCTCAGAACGAAGGGCTATTGGAGCACTGGACCTTGGAGCAGCTTTTCAGCTGTGCTTCTCGAGGCCCGTCGGTAGGGGTATCACCCTTGAGGATGGCTCTCAAGGACGTGCAACAGCAGCTAAGCCTTCCCTCCAAAGAACCACTTCAAATTCGCTCTTCCAATGTCACCAGTTGGAGGGCGGAAATTGTTACCTGGCTTGACCAACTCAAGGAGCCGGTAGTGTGCCTTCAAGAAACCCACCTTATCGGAGACTCAAGAGAGTCAGCGGCCCGGAAAGCAGCACGATGCGGCTATGAGTTGCATGGCGGGTCGGGCTCCCCTGGTCAAGGGAAAGGAGTCCTCGGAGGTACGGGGATCTTGGTCCGTAAGCATTGGCAAGCCCGGTTCTTAAATCATGTTTCTTTTGAGGGGGGCGGTTTCACTGCAGTTGCGGTCAGAACTAGACAGGCGGAGATTGCATGTTTCAGCGTCTACTTGCGGTCAGGTGTAGCGTATGATTCGCACCCTAATGCTGAAATCCTGTCCCACCTAATGGCAAATATAAAGGCTCACTCCGGGCACTGGTTTGCCATAGGGGATTGGAATGTGGCTCCGGAGGAGCTCCTGGCCAGTAACATCCTCAGTGAACTCCAGGCCTACCCGATTGTGACTGGGCAGGCTACGTGTGATAGCGGCAACGAACTTGACTACTGCATCTGCAGTAGCAAGCTCAGGAGCATCTCCAGCATCGCTGCAGATTGGACTGCTCCACATCGGCCCCACTCTAGCCTGATCCTCACTTGCGATACGATGGGGGGCCAGTGTAAGGTTTTCCAGCTTCCTGCGTTTGGACCTGTTGGTGAAGTGGCAGGGTGTAGCAGGAAATTGCTGTGCATCACGCATATCAAGTGGATGGGGCGCGAGATTTCTGATGAAGTCTCGCTGGCATTTGCCGCCCTGGCACAAGAGTGTTCGGCAACGGTGTGTCCCGAAGAAACCGCCGTCCGGGGCATCACCTTGTCATTGAAACACGGTCGACTTCTGGCCCCGTCCAAAGTCTATAAGTACACGGACAATCATGCAAAATGGCAGAGGCTGCAGGTCTGGACAAATGAAACCCCCCAAAAAATCATCAAGGCCGATGAGCTCGAGAACCTGTTGTCAGGCCTGATTGATTCCGAGGCCCAGGAAATCAATGGCGACAAACAGGCAAAGATCAAATCCCTTCTCGCCGGGGAAGACGACATCGATACCCGCAAGTGGATCGAGGACGAAGCCTCAAAGGCCCAAAAGGAGCACGTCCGTTGCGATAAGGAGCGTTACAAGGAGTGGCTTGACGGCGCCGTTCAGAAAGGAATGAGGCCTCTCTTCCGTGCCATGAAAAGCCATGAATCTGGTCTGGATAGGCCTTTCCAAACAATGGAACCCATGCTACGTCCATACTGTCGATTGGCCCAGTGGCAACCGATTTGGCAAGGAGAGTTCGAGCCTGTTCCAACCGTTTTTCCCCTACTGCTCGAAGAAGCCAAGCGAGAGGCCGAGCTACTCCCTCCGCTAGACCCGCTGGCAATCATGCTCCGCATCAAACGTCTGCCTCTGAAAGCCCCAGGACCAGATGGATGGACGATTCCCTTCCTTAAAGCCCTGCCTGAAAAACGGGTCGAGGATCTCACCCATTTCTTTCACCTTGTGGAAAAAACCGGCCAGGCCCCGCATCAGTGGTGTACCACTCAGGTCACCATGCTTGTTAAGTCGGAAGAGATTGAACGCCCGATTGCTTTATGCCATGTAGCGTACAAGCTTTGGACCCAAGCCAGGTACAACCTGGTGGCTGAATGGATAGCCCGCTTTGAGCTTGTAGCCCCGTGGGACGCGGCCCGTCCAGGACAAGCTTGCTTGGACATTTCTGTCCGCAGAGTCTTCCTCTCCGAAATCAGCCGTTCGAGAGGTTTAAGTCGGGTGAGTATTTTCATCGACCTCACGACCTTTTATGAGACAGTCGAGCATGAGCTGTTGATCCAACAAGCCAAAATCCTGGGTTTCCCCCAGGTCGTCCTCAATATAGCGCTCCAGATATATCGAGGCGAAAGACTGATCTCCTCTGAGGGTCGAGTTTCTCACCCCTTATGGGCCAGCAGGGGCATAATGGCAGGCTGCCCCATAGCCCCTGCCCTGGCAAAGCTGGCACTGTTTCCCACTTGCCAGAAAGTTTACCAGTCGAACCGGATCCAGTCCATGGATGTATGGCTGGATGACATCTCTGTCGATGTCGAGCACCGCGAACCGCAGACAGCAGCAAGGCAGGCGCTTGCAGTGTTCCGCACGCTTCAGTCGGAGCTAGGAGCAGCCAAGCTGCAGCTCAGCATCCGGAAGTCCGCTTTTGTATGCTCTGATGGGTCTGCGGAAAAAGAACTCCGTATCAGGAGAAAGGTCAAAGAGCCGCAGGTGCAAAGTCTCGTCAAAGACCTGGGGGCGGATTCGTCTGGAGGCCGAAGGAGGCGGGTAAAGACCTCAAACAGCCGCATTCAGAAAGCGGTCAAGAGGAGCGGCAAACTTCATCGGTTAGGGCTAGGCCAGAAAAAGCATGCGATTCGCGCTTTCAAAACCAGCGCCTTTACGGCAGGCACCTGGGGGCACCAGGCCCAAGGGCTATCTCCAAAGAGAATGAAGGTGGTGAGGGGAATGGCGGTGTCCCACTCCCACTCATGAACACCATAGCGCCCCGCGAACAGCGCGAACAGCGCGAACACCGCGAACACCGCGAACACCGCGAACAGCCGGAACACCGCGAACACCACGAACAGCACCATAGCGCCCCGCGAACAGCGCGAACAGCGCGAACAGCGCGAACAGCGCGAACAGCGCGAACAGCGTGAACAGCGTGAACAGCGGGAACACCGCGAACACCACAAACAGCACCATAGCGCCCCGCGAACAGCGCGAACAGCGCGAACAGCGCGAACAGCGCGAACAGCGCGAACAGCGCGAACAGCGTGAACAGCGTGAACAACGCGAACAGCGCGAACAGCGCGAACAGTGCGAACAGCGCGAACAGCGCGAACAGCGTGAACAGCGTGAACAGCGCGAACAGCGCGAACAGCGCGAACAGCGCGAACACCGCGAACACCGCGAACACCGCGAACAGCGGGAACACCGCGAACACCACGAACAGCACCATAGCGCCCTGCGAACAGCGCGAACAGCGCGAACAGCGCGAACAGCGCGAACAGCGCGAACAGCGCGAACAGCGCGAACAGCGTGAACAGCGTGAACAGCGCGAACAGCGCGAACAGCGCGAACAGCGCGAACACCGCGAACACCGCGAACACCGCCAACAGCGGGAACACCGCGAACACCACGAACAGCACCATAGCGCCCCGCGAACAGCGCGAACAGCGCAGCGCGAACAGCGCGAACAGCGCGAACAGCGTGAACAGCGTGAACAGCGCGAACAGCGCGAACAGCGCGAACAGCGCGAACAGCGCGAACAGCGCGAACAGCGTGAACAGCGTGAACAGCGTGAACAGCGCGAACAGCGCGAACAGCGTGAACAGCGCGAACACCGCGAACAGCGCGAACAGGGCAACGGAGCGTTCATAAGTCCCCACTCCACCAGACTGGCGCTAGGTTCAGCGGACGTGGTCTTTGATATGGGCGAGTTTAATGTCCAAGACCCGGTTATCCGCATCGTTCTGGAACATTGGGACAGCCTAAGCCGGTGCGTTGCTATCAATGGCCCGTGCGCGCCACGCTTTCAACAAGCATGGGGGGTAACGTGGAAAAGACTTGCGAGAGCGGCTCACCCCTGGAGACTAGCAGCTGGCCCGATTGCAGCTATGGTGTGCTATCTTCGCGACATGGGTTTTGAAGCTCCCACCATGGAAGTCTGGTCGAGGCCAGACCTCACCATTAGACTCGAGTGGGGAAACGCCATTACGGCACGGCAGGTGAAGGAGCAGCTGCGTGGAGCCATGCTGCGCGATCGTTGGGGGCGAATTGCAAGCCAGCACGGCGGCGGAGGAGCCGAGCATGGTTTAGATTGGTCGACCCACAGGAGCCTGCTAAGAAAGGCCAAAGGGAACACTCTAAAGGTAACAGGGCTACGTATGGTCTGGCAAGGCGCTGTAGCCTTCAATGGACATGGCGGGCACGCGGTGTGCACGAGGTGCGGTGGGGCCAACTCCTTCGTGCATGCGCTCCACACTTGCCCTGCGTGGGCAGCGCACGACATTGGCCCCGACCCTGAGTGGAGGAGCAGGGTGGATGCACCAGAATGTTTCTGGCTGAGAGGGCTAGTCCCAGCCCCGCTTACCAAGCACCCTGACCACCCTCCCTTGGTCCTTGAAACCCTTGTTGAGGGAAACCTTGAAGAAGCGGCACAGAGTTGCCAACCTGTCTGGTTTGGTACAGACGGATCAGGAGGACCACAGGCCTCCGATCCCAGGCTCAGAATGGCAACCTGGAGCTTAGTTGCCATACAGCGCAAGGACGGCCATCTGCCGGCATGCTGCTGGCAAGGCCCGGAGCCGGATCCAGCCTACAAGATTGTGGGGTATGCGGTGGGAGCCCTTCAGGTAGGTTTCACGGTCAATGACGCCGAGTCAAAGGCACTTGACTTCCTGTTGGGCCTGTCCAACCAAAACAATTTTGTTGCCTGTGATAGCAAAATTGCGCTCACCAGACTTAAAAACCCCAACGCCCATTTCCTCTGGCCTGGTATATGGACCGCAGGTCAGGATGACCGTAATAGATTAAAACCGGTCTGGACAAAAGGGCACTTAACCAAAGAGGAGCACGCAGCCAGGCATGGCGCAGGCTCCCTATGGGCCTGGGAAGCCAACAGACATGCAGACTGGCTGTGCGGTCAGAAGGCCAAAGAGATTCTGTCACAAGAGCATGTGGCAAAAGTCAAGCTAATTGACAGCACTGCACGAGAGATCTCCACTTTCTTAGGAAAGCGAGCTGAGTTCCTCCTCGCCAACTGCCCGCTGCCCTCAGCTAATGAAGTCAAATTTGAGAGAAAGGCTAAGGCCAAGGCCGCGCCTCCCCCCAAAAAAGGACCCAATAAAAAACAGCTTCTTTTGCATGCAGTCAAGGAGGCGAGTCCTCAGACCATGCACAATTGGAAGATCTCTAGCGGAGAAAGCACCAACAACCTGTGCATTAAGTGTGAAGGGTGCGGGCTTTACGTGCAACAAGTCGATCCGCATGAGGTGGTTGTGCACGTTCTTCAGTTCCCGTGCCAGAGTCTGCCTGTGCCCACCTCGACTCCGTGGGGCTTTCATGTGTCTCACCACATGATCAACCTTGGAGAGTCAGTGGTATGCAAAAAGTGTGGCGCTTTCCAAGCTGTCAGAATCCTAAAGGCCAAACCGGGATGTCAAGGAAGGTGCAGCCAGGTCTGCAAGAAGCCTAACAGCAAATTCCAGGAAGCCCAAAAAAGAAGCCTAGACCCCAAGGCAGGCGTGAAAGCCTTCTTTGGCTTGAGGCAGAGTTGCTCGCCCCATCCCGCAGCCGTTGTGCCTTCAAACACCAACGTAAGTGAAGCAGTGGCAAGTAGCAGTACAGGAGAGTCTCTCCCTCAGATTCCTCCTTTGCCTCCTCAGACCGCACCTGCTTTTCCCAAGCCTAAAGCAAAAATTAAAGCCAAAGCAAAAAAGGATGGCCTGACACAAACCGCTCTCTCTTTTAGGAAGTGAGCTATGGGAAAAGGATGGAAGAAAGGACACGGCAAATCCAAAGGCCTCAAAGGCAAGCAATCCAGATTGCCACAAGAAGAGCTGGATGCAGCATGGGAGGTGAACATGGAAAGAAGCGCGCGAGATCTCCCTACAAAAAGCCCCGGCTCGATCTCCAGGAGTAAAGCAAGGAGCCACGCTAGGCATCTTGCCTTAGCGGAAAGCGATGCGCGTTTTCGGGCAAACTCAACACCTCGCCCTACACCACCTGCTCCTCCGCCAAGCAGGCGAGGACAGGAGGAAGACGTGCCCGAAGATCCTTCGGATGAAACCCAGGAGTGGCGCTCCGATCAGCTTTCCCCCTGGGAACGAAGGGTCAAGTTAAGAAGCTCCTCTGCTTCAAGCGGGCACAGAAGGGAAGAGGTTCTCTCCCGAAATGAGGCTCCTCTGCTAAGCTCCTCCTCATTGAACCCTGGGCACCCTGACGCCCACGCGGAGGTTGAGGATCTCACCTCTCTTCTTGACCCCGCAAGCTTTCCCGAGAGCTCAGGGCGGCCCCAGGACAACGAAGCATCCGAGGCAAACCCTCAGACAGTTAGGGCGACTAGTTCAGGAAGAAGCGCCGCAGTGGCAGCAGATGCGCGTCAGAGGGCAGACCCACAGGAAGCCGCGTTCCACTTTCAAGGCCAGTGGAAGGCACACCGCGGCAAGCCAAAGGAACCTCTGCATTATCTTCCTGTCAACCTGGTCATGATCCATGACGTCACCCACAGCCTCCAGGTTAGGGACACCATGGATCTGACTATGCTCATGTTCGGCCGTACGCGAGTAGCCTATGTAGCCGAATCGGCTCCCCTGGTGTGGAAATTTTCGGATGAAAGCCAAGCCGAAGAAGAGCGTATCAGTAATATCTTTCCCCGGTTAACGGCGAAGGTCTACTGGTATGGGCTTGTGCGCGTCCGCCTGCTGTGGCAGGGTGGAGAGCAGGTGTTTCCATTTTACATGTCGCTGCAGGAGCGATGTGTTCCAGGGGTTGAGGTTCTCACCCGATTCGGCGCTGGAAGCCAGAGTTGCTTCCAGTTCTTGTGCTACATGGCCATCATTTTGGCCTTTCTTCGAGCTGAAGGGTGGACCCTCCGCGATTTGGGGCCGCTAAATGTAGCCGTGAGTCGTACCACGGCAAATTCCCCCTATCCGAGGCTCATCTTCTTCGACACGAACGAATGGACATGGGAAGGCAAAGAAGCCAAACACAGCTGGACAGGCTTTTGGGCGCTTGTGGCGGATTTCAGCCCTTCACGCCAAGGCTGGCTTCGTGACAAGCTCAGACACGTTGGCGTTTACCCTAGGTGGTGCGCGGAAACGCTGTTAATGGAGTGTCAGCCCTTCTGGAGCCATCTCAGCGAACAGGGCATTATCGACTCGGGAGGGCCCCGTTTCAGTGATCTGCGATGAGCCAGAAGGTGAGTTTCTCCCTGAGCTGCGGCGAGAATCTTGTCAAGTCTGTAAAGACTCTGAGGGATGGTGAGGTTCTCCCTGCCCGTAGCTCTTCCCGTAGCATCTCGGATGCCTTCATAAGCTCGGCCGTGTTTAGCAGGCCAAGGCATTCCCGAGAGTAGTTGTTCTCACGTTTCACCTTAACTTCCGGGACTTTGGTCCCGAAGAGCCTAATTGGCTAGCGACTCAGCCCGCTTTCGAGTGATATATGTGACGATATTGGCCCCGACCCTGAGTGGAGGAGTAGGGTGGATGCACCAGAATGCTTCTGGTTGAGAGGGCTAGTCCCAGCCCCGCTTACCAAGCACCCTGACCACCCTCCCTCTCTCCTCGAAACCCGGGTTGAAGGAAACCTCGAAGAAGCGGCACAGAGCTGCCAATCAGTCTGGTTTGGTACGGACGGATCAGGAGGACCACAGGCCTCCGATCCCAGGCTCAGAATGGCAACCTGGAGCTTAGTTGCCATACAGCGCAAGGATGGCCATCTGCCGGCATGCTGCTGGCAAGGCCCGGAGCCGGATCCGGCCTACAAGATTGTAGGGTATGCGGTGGGGGTCCTTCAGGTAGGTTTCACGGTAAATGACGCTGAGTCAAAGGCACTTGATTTCCTTTTGGGCTTGTCCAACCAAAACAATTTTGTTGCCTGCGATAGCAAAATTGCGCTCACTAGACTTAAAAACCCCAACGCCCATTTCCTTTGGCCAAGTATTTGGACCGCAGGTCAGGATGACCGAAATAGATTGAAACCGGTCTGGACAAAAGGGCACTTAACCAAAGAGGAGCACGCAGCCAGGCAGGCATGGCACCGGCTCCTCATGGGCCTGGGAAGCCAACAGACATGCAGACTGGCTGTGCGGTCAAAAGGCCAATGAGATTTTGTCACAAGTGCATGTGGCAAACGTCAGGCAAATTGACAGCACTGCACGAGAGATCTCCACTTTCTTAGGAAAGCGAGCTGAGTTCCTCCTCGCAAACTGCCCGCTGCCCTCAGCAAATGAGGTCAAATTTGAGAGGAAGGCTAAGGCCAAGGCCGCGCTTCCCTCCAAAAAAGGACCCAACAAAAAACAGCTTCTTTTGCATGCAGTCAAGGAGGCCAATCCTCAGACCATGCACAATTGGAAAATCTCTAGCGGAGAAAGCACCAACAACCTGTGCATCAAGTGCGAAGGGTGCGGGCTTTACGTGCAACAAGTCGATCCGCATGAGGTGGTTGTGCACGTTCTTCAGTTCCCGTGCCAGAGTCTGCCTGTGCCCACCTCGACTCCGTGGGGCTTTCACGTGTCTCACCACATGATCAACCTTGGAGAGTCAGTGGTATGCAAAAAGTGTGGAGTTTTCCAAGCTGTCAGAATCCTAAAGGCCAAACCGGGATGTCAAGGCAGGTGCAGTCAGGTCTGCAAGAAGCCTAACAGCAAATTCCAAGAAGCCCAAAAAAGAAGCCTAGACCCCAAGGCTGGCGTGAAAGCCTTCTTCGGCTTGAGGCAGAGTTGCTCGCCCCATCCCGCAGCCGTTGTGCCTTCAAACACCAGTGCATGTGAAGCAGTGGCAAGTAGCAGCACAGGAGAGTCTCTCCCTCAGATTCCTCCTTTGCCTCCCCAGACCACACCCGCTTTTCCCAAGTCAAAAGCCAAAATTAAAGCCAAAGCAAAAAAGGATGGCCTGACACAAACCGCTCTCTCTTTTAGGAAGTGAGCTATGGGAAAAGGATGGAATAAAGGACACGGCAAATCCAAAGGCCTCAAAGGCAAGCAATCAAGATTGCCACAAGAAGAGTTGGATGCAGCAAGGGAGGTGAACATGGAAAGAAGCGCGCGAGATCTCCCTACAAAAAGCCCTGGTTCGATTTCCAGGAGTAAAGCAAGGAGCCATGCTAGGCATCTTTCCTTAGCGGAAAGCGATGCGCGTTTCCGGGCGAACTCAACACCACGCCCTACACCACCTGCTCCTCCGCCAAGCAGGCGAGCCCAGGCGGAAGACGTGGCCGAAGCTCCTTCGGATGCAACCCAGGAGTGGCGCTCCGATCAGCTTTCCCCCTGGGAACGAAGGGTCAAGTTAAGAAGCTCCTCAGATTCAAGCGGGCACAGAAGGGAAGAGTTTCTCTCCCGAAACGCGGCTCCTCTGCCAAACTCCTCCTCATCGAACCCCGGGCGCCCTGATGCCCTCCCGAGAGCTCAGGGTGGCCCCTGGACAACAAAGCATCCAATGAAGGATCAATAGTCCTCCGTGAAGCAAACCCTCAGACAGATAGAGCGGCTAGTTCTGGAAGAAACGACGCAGTGGCAGTAGGCGAGCGTCGGAGGGCAGACCCACAGGAAGTCGCGTTCCACTTTCAAGGCCAGTGGAAGGCACACCGCGGCAAGCCAAAGGAACCTCTGCACTATCTTCCTGTCAACCTAGTCATGATCCATGACATCACCCACAGCCTCCATGTCCGGGACACCATGGATCTGACTATGCTCATGTTCGGCCGTACGCGAGTAGCCTATGTAGCCGAATCGGCTCCCCTGGTGTGGAAATTTTCGGATGAAAGCCAAGCCGAGGAGGAGCGCATCAGTAATATCTTTCCCCGGTTAACGGCGAAGGTCTACTGGTATGGGCTTGTGCGAATCCGCCTGCTGTGGAAGGGCGGAGAGCAGGTGTTTCCATTTTACATGTCGCTGCAGGAGCGGTGTGTTCCAGGGGTTGAGGTTCTCACCCGTTTCGGCGCTGGAAGCCAGAGTTGCTTCCAGTTCTTGTGCTACATGGCCATCATTTTGGCCTATCTTCGAGCTGCAGGGTGGACCCTCCGCGATTTGGGACCACTAAATGTAGCTGTGAGTCGTACCACGGCGAATTCCCCCCATCCGAGGCTCATTTTCTTCGACACGAATGAATGGACATGGGAGGGAAAGGAAGCCAAACACAGCTGGACAGGCTTTTGGTCGCTTGTGGCGGATGTCAGCCCTTCACGCCAAGGCTGGCTGCGCGACAAGCTCAGACACGTTCGCGCGTACCCAAGGTGGTGCGCGGAAACACTGTTAATGGAGTGTCAGGCCTTCTGGAGCCATCTCAGCGAACAGGGCATTATCGACTCGGGAGGGCCCTGTTTCAGTGATCTGCGATGAGCCAGAAGGTGAGTTTCTCCCTGTGCTGCGGCGAGAATCTTGTCAAGTCTGTAAAGACTCTGAGGGATGGTGAGGTTCTCCCTGCCCGTAGCTCTTTCCGTAACATCTCGGATGCCTTCACAAGCACGGCCGTGTTTAGCAGGCCAAGGCATTCCCGAGAGTAGTTGTTCTCACTGTTTCACCTTAACTTCCGGGGCTTTGGTCCCGAAGAGCCTAATTGGCTAGCGACGTTGCCCGCTTTCGAGTGATATATGTGACCTGGCTCAAGGTCTCGGCTCAACCCCGGTGGGGTGCACAGGTAGCAGAGCGGTAGCTGTGTGAACCAGCCTCGAGTCCCCTAACGTTTTGGGTACCAGGCCTGCTTTTTCACAGCCTTCATTTGAGCCATGTCCAGAGCACCTGTGCAGTCGAGATCCTCACTGCCAGCAAGTGATGGGTTGGAGTCATCTCACCCAACTTGCTCTGCAGAGAGCCAGAAAGAAGGCACGGCCCGACTGGAGGGCGAAGCAGCCCGGCTTGGGGAACTCTTCCCTTATGCGAGTCCTCTTACAGCCGGCTGTGGAGTTTCTCCAGCCTTGGAAGACCAGGTAAGTTGCTCGAGCAGCCTGGCAAGTGCAGAGCGAACTTGGGCCCATAGAGCCAATTGTGGCTCCAGCCAAGGCAGGACTTTCCACCAAGCACTCTGCTTTCGCTGGTTTCACAAGGGCCGGAAAGAATGGCTGCTCCTCTCAGAGGATGGCAGCGTGTATTTTGTTCGCACCAGTAAATCCGGCAAAACAGTCAGAGCCGGACCTTGTGGGCAATGGCGATGCATGGAAGACCCAGCAGAGCTCCACGGGGGAACGGGGGGCGACCCGCCCGTGCAGTGGCTTCGCCTGTTAAACTTTAACTGCACTGGCTGTGGTAATATTCCAACCCATAACCTCAGTTTCGTGCCAAGTCCTGGGAAAAGGCAACCAGCGATCTTGCACGGAGAGGATGGAAGACGCATCGAGCTCCACTGTGCCCTTTGTCTTGTAAACTTTCTAGCTTGCACGTGGAGCTGGCCGAGTTTTGACCAAGCAGTTAGGAGACCGGTGTTCCTGGACGACGCTTCCCTTGCTGACTTGCGTCAGTTAGGTCACCAAGTTACGCAGCCCGCAGAGCCTTCGCTGGTTCCGCTGTCTTCTGCAGCCAGCGCACATGGCTGGACCTTCCTTGAGGAAGGGTGTTCTCAGGATCCAGACTCCCCAGAAGAAGCATGCAGCAGTGATTGGCAAGTGTGTGGCTTTGAAGATTTGGAAGACATCCCATGGGAGGTCTGACCTACTACAGCCCCAACCCACCCAAATTGCAGGAGCTTTGCCCTGCCAGAATCAAGGGCGAGACTCTCTCCTCCGGAATCATTTCACCCAGGGTGAGGCTTCTCCCCGTTTCAATCAGTGACGGTCTTTCGAGTCCGTTCCCAAACTGTGAGTGCCTCAGGGCACCAAAGAGAATCTTGCATAGAAATGGATCATGCCTTGATCGCATAAGGTTGCAGGTGTAAGAATGCAAGCAAGCAAGTGCTCAGTCCTGGCACATACCCAGATCCATCCATCGGAATATTCGCAGTCGTTCCGTTGGTCACCCTGCAGGACAAGCCGCCTTGACGTGGCTTCAGTACAGCCTGAGGTTTGGCCCCCTTGTTCGGTCTGTTGAGCAGACCGCTGGACCGGGTTTTCGGGCTCAGGAGCTTGCGGGTCTTCCACAGGCCCAACACGGGGTTCTCGCAAACACAGCGCCCGAAAGGATAACGTTAGAACCGGACCCTGAAGATCCTCACTGGTTGATGAGGGGAGGGTGCGCGCTGAGATGTTGGGGAACGGACGAGGATCCTAGTACTTTCCGGCCGGTTGTGGCCGAGGGCAAGCTGCCCGGCATCAGTTTGGGGTTACCCGTGTTTGGCCTGCCGAGGATTTCCTTTGTTTTTCCTGCAGGGTGTGTTGTTTTTCTCCTGTTGGTGCAAGCCCAGCCAGGAGAATGCCTAGCGGCAGGCGTTGTTTGTTAGGGACCATAACTTAGGCTGACGGACAGCCAGTGGCACCAGATTGCGGAGGTTAAAGGCTGTGGCTCGGAGCCCGAAAGCCGTCCCAACTGTGATGCCCAAATCAACCAAGCCCTCCCTGCGTGCAAGTGGTGTGGGTCATCTGGAGCCGCTGGGGTCGAACCAGTGAGTAAGAGCGAGAAAGCTGGTTCCTCCTACCTGGTGAGTAAGTGCGAGAAAACCAGGTCAGCATACGGGGCAAACAGGAGCTCAGAGCTGCTGCGGCATGGGTTTCTGGGGCCTAAGTGAGTAAGAGCGAGAAAGCTTAGGCCTGCCCCGGAGGTTGGCGACTTTGCCAATCCACTTGTCTGCAGTTCGTACAGGCATAGCCCGTGTGTCGGTTCCAGACCTTCTGCCTTTTCTGAGAGAGCCGAATGGGTGAGTTTCTCCCCTGTACAGGCAGGGCTTATAGGGTAGGCAGTACAGACCAGGCAGTTCAACCTGCAGAACAATTGCCTAGGGCTTTGTACAGTGCCAAACCAGTGAGTAGCCGTTGGCCGCCGAGCTTCTCGCGGAACTGGTTAAGCCCTCAATGCTTTCTCTCGGTGATCCTGCACATAGTTCGGCCGTGTTAAGCAGGCCAAGGTCACCTCGAGAGTTTCTTTAGTGCTTTGTTAATACTTCCCGGAACTTCGGTTCCGAAGAGCCTAACCTGGCTAGCGACGCAGTCCGCTTTCGAGTGATATATGTGACCCTCCTAGTTTCCCAGTTGACACGTGATGTGCACTTGAGTTGTCTGCTATGAGTGTGAAGCATAGGCACGAGGACATGTCAGGCAGTGCAGATTTCTCTTGGCTTGGTGAGACCTTGTTTTGAGTGGGAAGAACCGTTTTCTGTTCATTTTCTCGAAACTCGTTTGTCGGAACTCGTTTCCTGTTTGTGACCTGGTATTTGGTGACCAGAAGTGACTCAGGTCTGCACAGAGCTCAGCAGAGCACCTAAGAGGTGCTAGGAACCTACCCACAGTGTTTAGGAGTAGAAGTTCCATGGCTGAGTGTTTTTACCTGAAGTACCTTTGTTTTCCCATGTCTGGCAGACAGTGTTTGAAGCTGGAGAGCCGTGCTCGCATTGGCTCAAGACGAGTGGAGCTCGAGAAGCTGTGAACAGCGCAGTGAAAAGAGTCCGCACTTCGTGCTGTGAGGGTTGAGTGTAGTCTTGACCTGAGGTCCCTTAGGCCCCGTAGCTGTGCCACGAGTTTCAACGTTTCGAGGCCTTTGGAGGCCTCAATTATGGGTTTCGAGGCCTTTGGAGGCTTCCAAGGCCTTGACAAAACCCCAAAACCCTTTAACTTGCAAGATCTCAAGCCCAGAGGTTGACTGCTCGAACAAAGTTTCAACAGATTTTCAGGCCAAGCAATAAATTCTAGCTTTGCGTTTGCAAATGCAAAAAATCACTTTGGCGTTTCTCAATTGTGCATTTGGAATCTTGATTTTGGTTTGTTCTTAGTGAGGTGATACTCTGCATACTGGGTTATTAGTCACTGTTGAACTGTAGAAGTTGTTCGCATGTGTAAATGGCCAAATGTAGCTTCGGCCATATTCTCGGAAGGGACTTCCGGTGCAAGACGTTTTTCCAAGAGGTTGCACCTGGACAAACTCCACGAATGTTGAAAC
The DNA here is from genome assembly GCA_905221605.1 of Symbiodinium natans. NCBI lineage: Eukaryota > Dinophyceae > Suessiales > Symbiodiniaceae > Symbiodinium > Symbiodinium natans. The sequence continues at coordinate 41,356 of CAJNDS010000163.1, forward strand.
TTGAAAAAAATGCTTGTGTGTCCGCAACAAGCAACTTGCATTGCTGGAAGCCAGCTTGGAATGTCCCGTTTAGGCCCCACGCGGCGCTTCAGATCAAGCTTCACGTTGGTGCTTTCCAAAGTACAACCCCGCAACTTCCTGCTTTCTCTCCAAGTTTCCGTGAAACGCCCGCGGAGTACCAGCAGATTGAAGAATTCCTTGCCAGTTTACCGGACTTTAAATTTCAAACCAATTCCATAAGCGACCGTCTTGCCTTCATCTTCTGTGCAGTTAAGCTTGGTCTTTTGGAAAAGCTCCAAGGCATGGTCGACGCCTTCAAGTGATCTTTGCTCCAGCTGCTCCTCGCGTTCCTGATCAGCTGGAAGGGTTCCTCCCTGGCCTTCTGGCATCGGTTTTAATTCGGGCAAACACAGAAAAAGGGTATGGCTTATTTAAAGCCATTAGAAAGGGAACCACCACTGCTCGTCCTTGTGTGACCTGGCAAGAGAAGTCAGGGCTTTGGCCAGGACCAAAGTGGGCTGCAAACGCTACACAATCGCATTAAACCACCCGCGGAACTTGACACGTCGTGGCCAGGGCTCCGTCCAAGGCCATCCTTGCATCCTCCGGCACTGGCAAAAGAGTAAGAGGCTAACACGTTTTTTGGCCATTGGACCGAACGCTGTTGAAATTAACATGAAGGTGCGCATTGTTCGCTTCTGCGCCTTGCTACAAGGCGTTGGTTCAATTCATTCAGGTGGAACAACACTTCTTAGGTTGCCCCAAATCAGCTGGCTTGCATGATGTTTGCGGTAAACACCACAAAGTGTGAATTCCAGGCTGCGGTAGATGCATTAAATGGGACATTCTTAAGGTTGACACGCCCAGAACGTTGCCAGAGGCAGAATGGTTCTAGGACCATGGAAAAGGCAAGGAAATTTCCCTTAGAAGATAGACTGTGCACCACCTGCAGACCTTCACAATTCAAGCCAATCCTTTGAAGGGCTTGAGAAACAAGCTTAAAGGGGGCTTTTGGCTTTTAGCTGTTGTCTTAAGGCGTTTTCTGAAGTGTCTCTTTCGCTTGGTGTCTGTGTGAAAATTCAAACACATCGTTTGCGCCGACGATCGCAACGAATTGAAATTCCCAGGAATGTTTTTGTCTTTGGAGGAATGACAGAAGAGGATGTAATCTTCTCTGTGGTCCACTCAATCAATTGGATCTTGGGACTCTGGGGTTTGTCAAGGTTTTAACTTGTCTTTTCGGAATTCTTGGATTTTTGGGTAGAAATGTTGGATGTGTGGATTACTTGTTGTTCTATAGTGTTGTGAATCGACCCTTGTGGCTTCTATATATTTGTCAATCGTTTGACTCTTGACGCTGGCGGCTTCTAGAGACCAGAGGTTTTGGTTTACTTTGTTATACTGCAGCTGAGACGTCGAGTTTCATGGATTTTGCAACTGATGGATTCTACAACAGTAAGGTCTCTGTTCTGCTTCTTGCGCAATTTTTCTCGGAGGCTACTACAGACATAGCAGTAGAGTGCTTCTGTGCAGCTTCGCACCCCCATTTTGCCGCTAGCTTTCCTGGCGACTCACCATGAGGGGACACAAGTCCGTTCGCCCGCTACAGCGACACCGCTGAAGCGTTGGAATGAAGAAAAATTTTTTATTTGGTTTGCGTTGTTTTTGTATTTTTCCTGACCTCTTTTCTGGCTCTTTGTTTGTCTCTGATTTTGCTTTTGTGTATTTTCTGAATACTTGTTGTTCAAAAGTGTTGTGAATCGACCCTTGCGGCTTCTATATATTTGTGAATCGTTTGACTCTTGACGCTGGCGGCTTCTAGAGACCAGAGGTTTTGGTTTACTTTGTTATACTGCAGCTGAGACGTCGAGTGCAACTGATGGATTCTACAACTGTAAGGTCTCTGTTCTGCTTCTTGCGCAATTTTTTCTCGGAGGCTACAGACATAGCAGAAGAGTGCTTCTGTGCAGCTTCGCACCCCCATTTTGCCGCTAGCTTTCCTGGCGACTCACCATGAGGGGACACAAGTCCGTTCGCCCGCTACAGCGACACCGCTGAAGCGTTGGAATGAAGAAAAATTTTTTATTTGGTTTGCGTTGTTTTTGTATTTTTCCTGACCTCTTTTCTGGCTCTTTGTTTGTCTCTGATTTTGCTTTTGTGTATTTTCTGAATACTTGTTGTTCAAAAGTGTTGTGAATCGACCCTTGCGGCTTCTATATATTTGTGAATCGTTTGACTCTTGACGCTGGCGGCTTCTAGAGACCAGAGGTTTTGGTTTACTTTGTTATACTGCAGCTGAGACGTCGAGTGCAACTGATGGATTCTACAACTGTAAGGTCTCTGTTCTGCTTCTTGCGCAATTTTTTCTCGGAGGCTACAGACATAGCAGAAGAGTGCTTCTGTGCAGCTTCGCACCCCCATTTTGCCGCTAGCTTTCCTGGCGACTCACCATGAGGGGACACAAGTCCGTTCGCCCGCTACAGCGACACCGCTGAAGCGTTGGAATGAAGAAAAATGATGACGCGTCCAAGCGCCACGAGCGCCTCAAGCCTAGGGTAGGGTAGGTTGCTGTCGTTGCGTGGAGTTTCTCTACTGAGCTGCGAACGGAAGGGACTGGAGGTCGCCTCGCCTTCCGCAAGTATGTCTGTGATGCAAGCAGTGGCAAAACGGCTTTCAGTGTTCCATGCTGCTTTATGTGAAGATTGCAACCTCTACTGTGGTGCTCGGTCCGAGTGCACCTGCGTCGGTTGCGGCGTGTTCCTTTGTCCATCCCCTTGCTTCAGAGCACAAGTGTCGAAGCAGCATTACCTTTCAAACGAGTGTGTTCTGTGGAAAGAGATGAGGACGAAGTAACGAGATCGAGCCATTGTTAAAAAAAGAAGAGAGCGTGCTGCAATGCGAGGGATTTGCAGTCATGCGCTTGTGCAATAAAATGTTTGTGAAGAAGCAGGCAATAAAGTGACGACGCGGTTTGTTTGAGAAATCCCATTCGGGATGATGAGCTCCATCTTTGAGAGGGAACACAGACATTCCCAAATGATTGCCGCGCGTGCAGTCTCTTACTTCCTGTTTCAACGATCGTCACTGTTTTTTCCAAAACAAGCATCGTTCGCTGTACAAGGTCACTTCGTTTGCCTCCCTTTCGGGTTTGAGTTTTGCCCCCTTTCTTCTATTAGTTGGTTGAGGTGAGGGACGGTCGGGTACAAGCATACATATCCAGTTCTCATATTAAGCACGTCCGACCGTTGAAACTTCGCGTGATTCCTGCCCAGTTCGGGGTGGACACGTGACACCCCCCCGTTTCACGTTGTAAACGATACTTGGGATCTTCCTGCATTTCCACATTCCTTTCGGCCTGTTGCGCATTTTCAACAATCAATAACTATAACTGTTATAGCTTCTTTGTGCCCGTTTATAGCTGCTATCAGCAATCGATGTAGAGAGACGTTTCCCAGCGGTGCTGTTTCCCGCAGTCGTACGCCCGTTCGCTTAAAACTTCCAAATCCTCGTGTTTGGCTTCATTGTTTTGGGTTCCTCACTTCTTCCAACCCTCGAATCGCCCGTTCTCCCAGGGCTGTGTACTTGATGGGTAGAGGGGTCGCCTGTGACGTCTATCGGGTATCACCTGTGACTTCTGTGCCGGTGTCCTTGTGACTTCTCCGTCTCTGCCCTTACAAAATGGCAGTGTCGTCACTTTTGGATCTTTGGTTACCTTGGCGACCCTCCCTCGCTCTCCTCTCCCTTCTCCTCCCTCTTCCACCTCCTCCCCTCCAAAGCAGAGGGACAACCCTCACACAAATAGTCCATCAAAATTACCACAACCCTAAACCCCAAACCCTAAAACCGTAAACCCTAAACCCTCAGCCCTAGACCCTTAACCCTAACCCAAAAACTGCAAACCATAAACCGTGCACCCGAAACCCTCAACCTTGAGGCAAGACCCCAATCCCATGACCGCAGAAGCTTAACCCCTAAACCCTAAACTTTAAACCCCAAACCCAAAACCCAAAACCCCAAACCCTGAACCCCAAACCCTAAACCCCAAGCCCTAAACCCTAAACCCTAAACCGTAATTAAACCTTCAACCCTGAGGCAAGACGGCAAGACCCCAACCCCATGACCGCAAAAGCTTAACCCCTAAACGCTAAACCCTAAATCGCAAACCCTAAACCCTAAACCCTAAACCCTAAACCCTAAACCCTAAAACCTTAAACCCGAAACCCTAAACCCTAAACCCTCAACCCTAAAGGTCACCCTAAACCCTCAAACCTAAACCCTAAACCCTACACCCCAAACCCTTGAAGCCTTGAAGCCTCAGGCTAGACCCCAATCCCATGACTGTCTGAACCTTGAGGATGCAAGGTTGAAACCCGATCCCAAGGCGGAGAAGTCACAAGTGATTTCATGCAGTTTTGCTGAGAGGTGTTGCAAATTCGCTGGCTAAAGAAGTCACAGGTGACACCCGAAAGAAGTCACAAGCAAGTCGCCTCTCGAGAAGTCACAAGTGACACCAGACAAAAGTCACAAGTGACCCGCCAATCTACTTGATGCATTCTTCTGCGGGTTGTTTCTTTCAAGCCAGAATTTTTTGAGAACATCTGGTAGACTTCAATACCAGTTTGGTGTGCAACTGTGGACACGAAAAACAACACGCATTTAGCTCAATCTAGGGGCTTGCAGTGACCACCATGTTTGATGACCCCGCCACTGGTTCAGTCGTACAGATGTGAAGTTTCCTTGAAACGCTCATGTCCCAACAAGTTCTGCAGTCCACGATTCTGCTGATCCCCGGTCGCTACATGTTGCGGATGCTGAACACTTTTTGACAAGTTGCTTGTCTTAGTGGAGCCCAAGTTCCAGGATGATTTTTTCAGCGAAACCGATGTTCAAGCCTTTGCCGTGTTGCGCAGCTTTTGGCTCGATACGACCATGGAATGGAAACCCGTATGTCCATGCAACGCCAAGAAGCCCCCAAATCTCCGATTTCGTTACAAAAAGTTGTTGGATTGTTTTGTGCATCGGTTGGCATCTGGAGCATGTACTGGGCATCGTGTGGTTGGATCAAAGGTTTTCATGGATGGTTCGGCACAAGGATCCAGCTGTGTGCACGTGCGGCCCAACAAAGTTAGCGTTAACTCAACAGGTACAGAAAAAACTGCTCCAAGATACATCAGCATCAGCATAGGATGCGGGTCCTACTCAGGATGCAGCCAAAATGCTTGCGACTCCGGTTGTTCGCTGTATTCGTCAGTGCAATGCATTTGCAAAAACAACTCTGAAAAGCCTCATCTTGTCACATCATTGAGGCCCAGTTGCAGGACGCAAGGTTTGCGCCTGAGTACCCACACAAACGAGCACCGTCGAGCTATTGACTGCACGTGCTTGCAGGGGCGTGCTGGCATTCCGACAGGCTTTCAAACAAGTCTTTCCGTGGTTTCCGTGGACTTTTCCCTTTGGTTGCATGACCAGGTGGCCGGCCTGCCAGGCTCGACTGCGCAATCGCACATTTAGCAACACAAGTTTTTTTGGCAAATTCCGGGATTATTCCGGGATTTTTCCAGGAATTGTGGGGGCATGACGTTTCGACCTCCAGCAGCTCCTGCGGCCAGTAGCTTGAAGGCTGACAACTCGCTTTTAGCAGAGTTTACGTATGTTTGCGTGTCCGATCAGGTGATCACAAAATGCTGTTGCAATTTGCATGCTTCAGGCCCTGCCCACGAGAAGTGTCCAAGATTTCCTCATTGCAGTGCAGGACATGACAGAAATTGCCAAAGTTTTTGTGCTCTTGGGCTAGCATGCTGCAGCAGACCCAGAACCAACGTGACACCTTGGAGAAGCATCGCAGGAATGCAGAGTCCAACAAGCTCAAGAACTGTTTCATCAGGCTCTGGAGAAGTTGTGAAGGCAGGGGTTGGAGTTTGTTGCCTGTGCAGGTTCGTGTAGCTGTCGGGGCCAAGACCAAGTCCAAGGATGCCCCGCTCCCAGAAGAAACCCAAGCTAAGGCTTGGGAGGTGTTTTCATGTGATCAGCCCAGAACTTCAAATGGCTGAGAAGTTTGAAGGTTTTCGGCGGCTTGCGTGCCCTTCAGCTGGCTGGCAGCAAGAGACATGTCATGACCAAGCACTTCAATGAAGATGGGGCCCATCTATGTGCCGTGCAGCTTGGTATTGCTTCCCATCCTTGCAGGCATTACTTACTGGAGACTTACGCAAACCTTGACAAGTTGGATCAGGCTCCCCGTCTTCACCGGATGTTCATAGCATGTCATATCGCAACTCATGTGTGACAGGCTATGGCCTTCCTCGAAGAGTTGCAAAACACTGAGGCCAGCTTAGGGCCGGGTCTGGGAGGCCTCAATTCGTGTCAACCGGTGCTTCAATGCATTGTGTTCCTGAGGTCAGGCTGGTCAGTCCTGCTGCTTTCAACGTGGTGGGCACAGTCTAGCACACTTTTTGCATGATGTGTTGGAAGTGTGTGTGACTGCAGTAACACAATGCATACAAAATATACACAAAGCATGAGGCCATGCTGCGTGGGCTTGTCTCCCGCAGTTCCTTTGAGAAGGCAGCTCAGTTCCAAAGCAGCTCAAAGGAAGTGTCAAAGAATTGAGTTACAGGCTCGATGGCTCGTCCGCCACGAGATGCCTCGTTTTGGCCTTTTACCAAACGAGGCCGCGCCGATGGACACCCTTTGGGAGCCATCTGCTCTGCTCTGATGATGTTCCATGTCTTCGAGACATTTTGAGACTGTCTTTGGCAGGGCTCCTTGAATCTGCTCATGGATTCAGCAGCTCGATCTGGACCTCGTTACCTCGATGAAGCGTTTGATATTCTAGAGGCCGATCCGACAGCTAGGAGAGTATTGCAAGCAGTTCGTGCTGTGTTGATGGATCATGCCAGCCAGGAAATGCAGACTCAACATCTGAGTGCCGACAAGTGCGCGGCAGATCCCGACAGTGGGGTTGCCTGCGCCAGCATGGATCGGCAGTGCTGTTCTGGACGCCAGGTACACTGTCTCCATCCTTACCAAGCACCTATCTGACAGAATCTCTGACAAGAGGTAGCGTCCACAATTCCCGCACTTGACTTGTGTTGCACGTTTGTTCCGTGAGGCGCGTTCCCCGAGGAGTAGCCATGGTGGAGCGCTTCCTGCAGACTCAGCCAGAAGATGTAGATGAGGCCATGTCTCAATGAGCCCCAATGTTGTCCCGCCGTACTACCAGAAAATCAATGGTGCACAGATTGCCCGTCAGAACTGCGCCGAATGCTGAGCTATGCTGTGCTCAGAGAGGTTCTTGTCAACTCCTTGCTGGACGTCTTCTGCAAGCTTGGCGACATGCCTCGGCTCGAGGTGTCTTGTTATTTTGCAAACAAGAAGCGAAAGAAACGAAAGACGAGCGACAGGGACAAAAACAAAAACCACAATCTCTTCATTGCAGAGGCGACGCTGGGCAAGATGAAGGAGTATGGAATCAAGGGCTCAGCTGTCACATACGGAACCATTGTGAAGGCCATCGCTTTCTTACAAAGGATGTCGTTGTGCGATGTTGTGCGATGCCGGTGACAGGCATATGGACATGCAGGCAACATCGATAGAGTAGTGGAGGTCGCGCCGTTTTAGTGCCTTCTCGCAAAACTTGGAACTCTTGTCCCATCACGCCACTGTGCAGCAGGCCTGGGCAGAGATGCACCGAGAGGGTCTGGAGGCCAACGCGGCACCTCGGACTCAGAACGAATGTCTTGGCATGTCTTGGCTTCTCTTCTGGTTGGCACATCCACATCAGCGTTCGCTAGACGGCTTGGCTCCAGGTGACGTATGGATGCATGCTCGACGCTTGTGTCAAATGTGGTCACCTCGACAAGGCTGTGCTGCAAGGTTTGTCGTGTGTTTGGGGATAAGTCGGCATACTTTAATACAGGCATTGTGCAGTCCTGATCAGGCCATTAGGGCCTCAAGGGACAAGCAATGACTAGCATGCAGCCTGAAGCTCGCATGTTTGCAGACAGAAAGTCCTGGCCACGTTCACTAGCGCACAAAATGACATAAAATGTCCTAAATTCACTGACGTGACAGCGGTGGCCTGCATGTACAGCTCAGGGCAGAGTGAGTATAGCTGAGCACGTACCTTGATTCCCTTTATAACTGTGCCAGGCACTGCAGACCTTTGAGATCATGAAGCAGCGTGGCCTCCATCGGAACACGATTTTGTACGCCACGCTTATCAAGGCATGTGGGAATTGCTTGGAAGCGTCATGGATCTGATTCCATTCTCTGCAGGGCTTCGCGAAGTCAAAAGACCCGTCTGCAGCAATGAATCTGTACCGGGAGATGCGCTCTGAGCAGGTTCCGTTCTGGACTCAGCATACGCCCGTCGGTACTTGCTTCTAGTATTAATTCAACTTTATTGTAGTGAATTTTGCGCATGCAGGAGTGTTCTATTCTGACGTTCTAGTGCAGAACGTCGTAGTTGCACGTTCTGGATTACATATACCTGAGAACTTAGGTGCAATGTGGTCGTCTTCAACAGCCTGATCGATGCCTGCGTCCGCGCATGTGATTTGCAGGGTGCTGCTGAGGTTCGGACGCATGCTTTCGCCGAATGTTGACCATGTCGACCGTGTTGTTGGACTTTGCCTCTGTCACTGTGCCGGAGGTTCTACAGGAGATGACGGCTACGAACGTGAAACCGGACCTGATCACGTGCTATTCCCAGCTGCGCCAAATTCTAGTCCGAAGATGCAGTTCTCCGACGTCTCCAGCGCACTCCAGCGCACTCCAGTGCACAGCGTTCCTAGGTTCAGCACCTTGATCAAAGGATACTGCAGCAGCGGGGACTTGCCGAAGGCCAGGGAAGCCGATCAGATCTGATCGCAGTTGCCTTGGCAAGGTTTTGTCACCCTTGGCCTCTTGCGATTCTTGCCAAAGAGGGCTGTTGGCGCATTCTGTATCCTTCTTTCCACCATAGCTGCCGCGTTCCGACGTGCCCAGCTTACACCAAACAACAGACCCCAGAGCCGACCACCCCAAGCGCCACGTGCACAAGGCCCCCACCGGATCACGCCCAGAAGCAATAGAGAAAGAAGGTGGGTCTGCTCACACCCTTCACCTCGAACACCAAGCCGCACCAAGCAATGGGCAAAGCATGACAAAGAAAGCATTTTCCTTCTACCTCCTCCCTGACGATGGCTTTTGACGAACGACAGCAGCTTAGCCTCCCGCAGGCCAAAACGGTCCCCATCGCCTCATCGGCTCCAACAATTCTCGCATTTCTTGAAGCCCTGGACTATGTAGTGGAAAGTATGTGAATTCGGCCTCTTTCTCCGTGACCTGTGACATTTTTTGAGGTTATTTTGTTCTTTTTTGATACTACCTTTTGATACTACCTGGTTTCTTGTAAGGCATTCTTTGCCCAGCCTCTTTTCTCGGTTGTTTTGGTTGTCTGTGGCTGTTAATGCCTGATGAGGCCCCAGAAGAACCCTAGACTCTAAACCCTGAAGCCGAGAAGCCCAATACCTGAAAGCATGAAGCCCCAAAGACCAAACCCGAACCTGACAGGCATAGCGGCACAAGCCAAAAAAGCTTTGACCCTGAGCCCTCAGAACAAGCACCTGACACCCAAGAACCCAACCCCTGCCAAAACCTGAAAGTGGCCTGAACCCTGAGGCCCTAAAAGAAATCCTGGACCCTAAGCTCGAATCTCCAAACCCTAAACCCTAAACCCGAAAACGTAAGGCTTCTAAAACATGAGGCCCCAAGGACCCTGAACCCCAAAGGCCCGAAAAGCCTAAGCCCTCAAACCATGAAACGCCGAAGCCCCTTGCAGAGCCCGGACCCCGGCAACCCCCAAACCTCAAAACCCTCCAGCCAAGAAGACAACAAAAGCAAACTCAAATTAGCAGAGCAGGAAGGACATGACAATCGACTCTGGGGAGTCCTTGGTGGAAGGAGCAGGTAAAGGCTCAGAAGCTGACAGGTATGTCACCGAGGTAACCCCAAACAAGGGCAGCTAAGCCACTCAAAAGGGCAAGAACAAGCAGCATAACATCCATCGCACCTTATGTAGGCAAATATAAGTGGCACCGTACGTTTACACATGTAAACCTCCACTACACACCACGCCGATAGCTATCCTTTCTGGCCACACAGATAAATGGGCGGAACAAGGTGTTGCGAATACGGCACGTGAAGCCCGCCATGCCTAGCTAGTTAGTCACTCATCTCCCTATCCGCGAGTTGTTCACCTGTTTTTCCACGCACCGAACACGAGACACGCCGAAGCTCTTACGCAAGGTATCCGACGCTGTGCAAACAAAGGATAAAGGCGACAACGTCTGTGTGACGATCTTCCCCAGGACTCTGGATGCCCGACGTGTTTTTCAATGCTCTAGGCCCCTTTCCTTCCGAGTGCGCTGTTGTGCACTGCGCCGGTATTTCCGTTTGGTGATCAAGATTTTCAACTTGAACCCTGTCTCGGCCTGAGGGCAAGGCCCCGCACGCCCGGATGGTATACCAGCAATGTGGAAATTTGCAGAGCTACACATTTCATAAAGGCTTCGAAGAAGCCACCTGGAAAATCGCAGACATAAAAAATTATATTCAAAGGGGAACCTTCAACCCTCCAGCTTTCCGACGAGGCAAGACCCTCCTGCTGACAAGTGTTGCCTCCTTGCCCATCTGTCTAGTTGATCAGAAGCGGACCCCTTGCATAGCCCAAATATCCTAAGCCGGACAAAAACCACCTTATTAGAAAACACCTCTCATATGCTGTTTTTGTAGCGATCTCGCCACCGATGCTTCGTCCACACCCAACACTAAACAGCAGATACTGCTGCCAAGGCAGCTAAGTCCCTCCGAGTTTTTTTTGAGACACTCGTCCATCTCCATGAAATTAGAACTTGTAGTTCACGACTGGCCTCAACTTCAGGTTTTACGTACACGGTGGTGGTTGCATGAAGGTCGTCTGACAGATTTTGCGCCGATTTTCTTGGGAAGAGTATCGGGCCACTTGTCACCACGAGTTTTTGCAGCCCCCCGGAACCCCGGTTGTTGTTATCATCGGCTATCTCTACAGGTGCCCCATCACCAATGTATAGTTGCACCCCGCTGTGAGAGGCGATGCGACTTCAAGAAGAGCCGCAAACTCAGAATGGTCTTGTGTTCATGTGTGCTCAAGACTTGCTGACTCCTACACGATATTGCCCGATGCCCTTGACCGTGATGGATGGAGCTTTACGATGGACGTCGATCGACATCGATGGACCGTTTGCTTTTCACCGTCACCTTTGCATACCCACTGCAGATTGGGCCAAGCGAGCAGGTGAGAGGCTTCGAGACCTCGCGAGCGGTTCGCTTTTGCTCGCTGTGCCTCCTCTGAGCCTTTGCGCAACCCTTTGCAAGAGCAAGGGATCATGCCCGGACGGCTGTTTGAGGTTCACGGTTCACGGGGCTCTGTGGAACAACTCCCACCAAACCTTGGCAATCTGGTGTCCCCTTCCGTTTTTTGTCCTTATTGTGGCATCGGATTTGCCGACGTGTGCAGCCACACTGCCGGCTTGAAAGGTTTTTCCACGTACTTGAGAGCAATCTGCTGAGAATTGACATCGTTCTCCTTGACACCTTTCATGCAAATTCCGTACACTCCGCACGCTTCTCTGATCCAGCTTGGCGGAACTTCAGGTTGCAAGCTCGTCATCTCGAATGCGACGTGCGCCCGTCTTTTGTTCAGACTCCATCTTTTTGACAAGTCGCCATCCCGAACTTGATGTGCACCGTTGCCGTTATGCCCCCCGCGCTGCAATCATCTGACAGGAGATTGTGTATAACTCGCTCTTGGAAGGCTGCGTGAAGGCACGTCTGATGTGCTGTGTTGACATGTCTGGATTTCCACCTTCCATAGACGTTTTTTTTTCCGCATAGGCCGGTGACCTTCAGCTCGGCCTGGGCCTGAGCACGGAGCCGGTAAATCTCTTGTTCCACCCTTTGTTGGGCTGTTCAGAGTCAGCTGCCCTCCTCATAGCGGATTCTGCCGGCGCAGTTTGGCTGGGTCATTCGAGTTCATGCATTCATGGTGAATGGTTTCTGGCGTTTGTGGGAGGACACTTGCGGTGTTGGCGTAAGAAATCGGGGTAAGAGCCGCCAGGGCGACAGTGCCCTGAGTAGTTGGTGACATTTGGTGACCCTCAAGATCTTAAGCAGCTTCGGCTCTGTGGTGCGCTCCCGTACTCGTTCATTGCTGGCCGCTTCCAGACCACCCCGAGGCTGATGTCCCGATGTCACTGCGCCTCTGTCACCCTTTGTTGGACAAGCCTTTTCCGACATAAGCAACGTGCTCAAAGTCAAACGTAGGCATCGGTTTTCACATTGGGTCTTTTTGGGCGGGCCTGCCCTGGATATGTCAAGTGAGTCAAGGGCATGTTGATGGGCATACCGTTACCCTTTGTGCACAGAGGGATAGGGTTTCAAAGTTTCAAAGGGAGGGTTGCAAAGGCCTGCGCATGTTCTCGGAGATGCGGCACAAGCACGTCCGGCCAAGCGCGGTGACGTTTTCCATTCTGGTCAAGGCAAGGGAGGGCAACCAGTGGACAACCAGTGCTGCAAATTCATGCTGTGTATGTTGTATATGTTGTTGTGTTGTGTTTGATGCTGGGTCTTTCGGTGCAGCTTCTAGCGCATGCTGGACGTCTGGATTTGGCTGTGCACTTGGTTGCGAAGGACTGCCGGATGTCAGTGTTAGCTTGCAAGACGTGACGGGCTTCTCATGTTGTCACAGTTAAGAGCGTGGCATTCACAACCCGCTCAGGATTCGTCGTAACTTTCCAGTTTCTAGCGGTCAGGCCTGTGAATTATGCTCCGTGTGCAACATGAGGAAATGCGACAGATACACGGCGTGCAACCAACACGGATGGCCCTAGACTTAAAGCAGAGCATTCTTGCATTCTTGTTCGCTCATCACGAGAGACAGAAGAAGAAAGAGAGTCGTGTCTTGGTGTGCCTGCCGCATCCCAACCAACACACAAGCTCTGTTCATGGTCACAAGCGAAGAAGGAATCCGCGTCATGTGTGTGGCCTTTCAAATGCAACGTCAGAGCCTGTCTGGATTTGCCTTCACGAACACGGCCAGCAAGGTTTGGTCATGCCTCATCACTTCCTGCTTGAAATCGCGCGACCTCAGCAGAGCAGACCGTCCCTCAGTCGTAGCCGAAGGCCTTTGAGTCGAATCAAGCCGTGAAGGTGGGTTCAGAGGCATGGGGGGGTACTTGAGGCACGTGAGGCACTTGAGGCACTTGAGCCTGTCGGTGTCATGCTGCACGTCCACGCCAAATGTCTGGCTTCGCTACTACTCGCTACTAAGACCTTGAGGTCATGGCCTTGGACCTTTTGGACAATGATGCAGTGTCGCTGGGGACTGCCTTGCCTTGCTCCATCCATCTTCCTTCTGACACAAAGGCTTGCAAATCTTGGCAAGCTTCTTCTTTCTCTTGCACTTTTTGCAGGACAGGGCGGGTGTCAATGTATGGTGCCGTCATCGAGGCGAGCATTGCACGCGGCGAGGCCGATGCCGGCACCAGGTTTGATTTCTGATTGGCGGTGAGACCGTGAGACCTTGTCCGGACAACTCCGGCTTTAGGTGGGCACGGCCCTGCAATTGACTGACTGCGCCTTCAATCGTGTGAATCGTGCGGAACCAGAGCAGGACCCCAGAGCAGAGGTCTTGTCGGAGTGCATGTTTGCCGTAGCTGCCGTAGCCTACGCCCCATGGCCTCCAGAATCTTTCACGAGTGCCTCTCCTGAGGGGCCGGCACTGTCTGTGGATCTTCTGAGACGAGTCTTCGAGACAGCCGGCATGCGGGGTTTGGAGGTGGCAGCCTCTGTTGGGAAGTTGGGACGACGCAGAGTGTTTGTGGAGGGATTCGCGAGGGATTCGGGCCAAAGCTGATTAGGGCTGATTATAGGGCTCAGGGATTGTGCACTTATCGTTCAGGGGCCTGCAGCGGAAGACATGCGCATCTGAACGATCCTTCTGCAAACCACGCCAAAGAGGAATGAGGCCGAACATGTTGAGAGGTTTGCAGCAAGCTCCCCTGAAGTCACGAAATCTCTCGTAGCGTGGCTTTAGTCTCTGCATGTTCATCGAACCAAACTCTCCTTTCTCTGGATGAAAGTGATGCTGTTGTCATGCTTGATGCTCGGAGCCCGCCTCGCCGGCGAAGCGTTTGTCGTGTTGTACGATGTCACGACACTGTAGGTTGCTCTGGTTGCTCTGGTTGTCTTGTAGTCGATTGACTCCTTACATTTGGAGCCCGCGCCAGTTCTGTTTCCCTTCACAATGGGGAGATTGTTCGTGATGCAGGCCGATGCCCAGCAGATCCTCAATTCCATTGGGCATCACCTGGACAGCAATGTAACCTGCATGCAAGGAGCTGTTTACGTTGCAGTTGAGAGCAGAGCAGGGTGCCGTGAATTTGGAAACTGCAATATGTTTGAATGTGCCTTGCTTGTCCTATAAAGCTTCCTTTAACAGAATCCCTTTGCTTTCGTTCTCGAGTGGTGAGGTTCAAAACATGCTCAGGGCGGCTTTGGAGGTCGCAGCCAGCCAAAGGCGTGAGACCAAGGGCAGCTGAAGTGGTGATACAGTGTGCGAATGTATCATAGAGGATCGTACCTTAAATCTTTCAAGCGCAGGCCACCACAAGGCGATGACGAACCAGGTGTGGTTGAGAATGAGCCTGGTTATCGTAGCCAAGCCCCGTGCGCTTGGCACTTGTGAAAGTCTGTGTCGCCCATGCTGTGAGGCACGTTTGCACGATCTGTCCTTCCCTCAGTTCGTCGTCTGCACGCCCCGTTTCTTGTTCGATGCGTGGTTTTGGCTGTGCTATCTGTATCATTCCGTATCTCACTCGTCTTGCGCTCTGCGGGCACAAGGTTCTGGATGACAGCCACGTCTGGTCGCGGCGAAGCTGCAGATGTGTAGATTGCCGGAGGGCTGTGGAGCGACGGGAGTTCCAAAAATTGAGGCACTGGGAGCCATCATATCCTTCAGCCTACATGCAGGCGCGAGCCAATGGAGCAGAATGCTGGGGGATGCATGGGGAAAATGTAGAGCACGGAGAGCATATGGAGAGCATGGAGAGCATGAAGAGCTGAGGATTCAATGGCGAGGCCGTGGTTTGTTTGGTCGGGGTGCAAGGAAGGGAGATGTTTTTGCGCCTGAAGAATCCATTCCAGGTGTGAGGCCTGGGATCCCTATGCTTGGCAGCCCGATGACTCAGAGAGTTTCTCTGCATTTCTCTGTTCCAAAATCGTGCAAATATTGCCGGACATTCGGCCTTTCTGAAAAAACAACCTGCTCAACGTGCTCAAGCCCCGCAGATGGCATTTGGAGGGTGAGGGTATTCCCCAGAGGGCCCAGAAAGGCGCGAGGCCAGAGAGGACGCAGGGAACACGGAGAATCGACAAAGTCGCAGGTCCGGACCAAAGAGTAGAAGCAGGCCAATAAAACGGGATATCACGCACCCTCACGCACCCCTGCCTTGCCGGGGACGAGAAGGGGAAGTGGGGCGAGTGATCTGAAGACGTCCGCGGATTGTGAATGCATGTGCATCCTTAAGGTACTCCATCGTGCCCCCCTTCCACAACTCTTGGCCTGGTGACGTGTCCGCCTCAGCCCAGCTGAGCACCCAAAAGTAGTCAGAGTGCGCACTTGCTGCTTGCTTAGGTCTCGCGCTTCCACGCCTGGTCTCAAGGTCCAATCTGGGCTGAAGGCGGCGAAGGTGGCGGAGATGGTGGAGGGTTGCTTGCGAAGCCCAGCAGTGGCCACATGCTCATAAGTGGCGAAATGTGGCGAAATGGCAGGTTGGGGCTCTGGCAGAGGCGGTGGGATCGGGGTGCTTTCTTTTAAAGTTTGAGAAGCTTGAGTGCTGTAAGCGTGCAAGCTCGGACGGTTGACGGTCTTTAGAGGTGTCCTAGAAGCATCGCGTCCTCTGAGCATCTCGAAGGAGGCGCTTCGATGCTCGTTTGCTTTTTGGGGCGCATGTTGGGGCGTCGTGTTGAATTTTCTCTCATGTTCCATGAAGCGCAGGTGTCAAACGGAGCTTCTCAGCCCCACCCCAAGCCCATGTAGCCATGAGCCTGCCGAGCCGAGCAAGCGATGCCACATTCTGGCAAAGCCTGAAATCCGTCACGCTGTATCGGGCTTCCTTCAAGCATACACAAAAGCATACGCAAGCAGTCTAGGTCACTGGATTTTGATGACCCTCTAACTCCAGCGCTGCGACATGCGAAGGCCGCTGCATTGCTTGAACCTCTCGCCCCTGACCAGACATGCACGCCTTGCTAAATCAGCAGGCCGTTGAGGATGAGTACACCCCAGTGACAACAGCTGGTAAGCTGCGCTGGCGCACTTGGACCTGGGTCTTGGCCTGTCCACAGCTCACGCGACATTGTGCCGAGCTCTGTGCCAGGTCGTCGGCATGTGCAAGCTCCTTTGAGGACTGTGCTCTTAGTAATTTCTACTGCAGGCTCTGCTTTGTGATGCCACCAAAAGAAGGATGGATTTGGAGACGATCTCATTCTTCAAAAAGTCCTCTTCAGCGAGGGTCCCCTCCTCAAACCTGAGCTTATGTTGCCGAAAACAGATTTTTGTGCATTCTGACGTGCTCTGAAGGGCACTTTTGACGGTACACTGTTCCGAAGTCGGGTCCAGCGCAGGTAGAGCCTTCTCCCAAGTGCCAGCCTTGGATGTTAGGGTACATGAGGGATGAATGGTGTCGTGACGTGAGTTCTTGCACCTCATTCTGACAGTCTCCCAGTTTGAAGGTCCATATGGAGGTGCCACCAGGTCTCTGAAGGGCCTCCCCGCTCAGCTGGCATAGAAACCAAACTTCTTGTACTCAGACCTCTTATGCCCCCCGAAAAGCAGACATCGTAGACAAAGATGAACCCTTTCTCTGGCCGCACAGCTGACAGGCAATGTGCCAATTCATCTGACGTAGGTGTAGGCAGGTTTGAGCTGACATCAGCCGGAGTTAATGTCGACTGATACCTGTAGATGCAGGAGTTTGGACCAGGGGATGCCATTGGACAGCTGTTGATGGACCAAACTCCATGCAGTTCCTTTGACTAGCTGAGGTAAATGCTACTAGACCTTTACTTGGCAGCCACGCGCATCCATTGCTTGATGTAGGGTAGATCCAAGCCAAGATGCCGGGTTTATGTTAGTACCCACCCACTTTCTGATACCTTGTTAGCTATATCTTGTTAGCTATTTCTTGTTAGCTGTTTCCGCAACTTCTGTTCCAACTCGCCTCCTTGCCACAATGCCGAAATCCAGCACTGCCCCTCGCGGTCAGTTCTCTTGCTGAGACGGATATGAAAGAATCACTTTCGCCGCTCCAGACATTGCATTGGATGCGCTCGGCTCTTGAAAGCCAGCTGTCGCTGCTGTGCCCATACAATGGTATGATGCACGAGCAGCTTCAGATCGTGCCAATGTTCGTGCATGTAGAGTAACAGAGTTTCCAACTCAAAAAAGCCTAGAACACTTCGTTCTGAGCTGGGCTCGGCGAAAGCCGAACTTCTCGAAGTCCAATACTCCGCGAAGCAAACTGTTAAGCTGCCAAGCTCCCAAGAGCTCCCTTTGGCGTTATGTATGTTATGTGTGGTCTTGAGCTGTGCTCAGTGAGAATAGGCTGCAGAGACATTCGCGCAACAGCTCGGCGAAAGTCAAGCAGCCCGGGCGTGGACACGTCCTCGTGGAATTTATGGTAGGGATGGGTTTGAGAGCCCGATGTCAGAATCCCACCGTGCCATTGCACGCAGTAGGCATGTAGGATGTGTGCAGCCATTTGCTGTCGAAGAACATCGAGGAACCTGCAAGTCGCGCGTCTTCGGTTGCACATTTGTGTTTTAACAGCAAATGGCTCCAAGCAGCCCAGGCAAGTGCTTCAGCGTTTCAGAAGCTGTGTGAATCTTGAGGCACTGCGGTTGCTCTGGCCTTTGGTGCCATACGAAACGCTTTCCACCCGTCACATGGTGTATCGAAGACAAAAAGCTAAGCCACTGGAAAGGAAGGCGTTTTGGTAGGAAGTCGCAGTAATTCCCTTGGGTGGCCGTGGCGAAGCTTGGCCAAGCTTCAGGGCGTGGAAGGTCAAGGTCACGGTGCCTTTGGGTCGCCAGTTCCACTGTCCGTCCCTCGGATTCTTAGGTTCTGTTGCTGATCGAATCATGGAGTCCGTGGGTTCAGGTGGCGCAGACTGGCCTGTCACTGGGCGTGAGCTGCATTCTCACCCAGAAAGTTTTGGATTGAGAAGAGCAATGGTTCTGGCAGCACATGTTGTTGTTTTTGGTATCTGGAACTCACTGACCTTATGTCAGAAGTGTTTAAAGGACCATGTCAATGTGTACACATACTGTGTCCGCAAAGCCAGACAAAAAGACGTGGGCCAAGCATGCATGCGCTCATGTGCAAGTTGTTGGCTGATGTTGGCTGCACTTCTTTTTGCTGCTTTGTGCCACGATCTTCGGGACAAAGTGTAAGTTCACCCAACATCGTTCTAGCAGTTGGTTAAGCTAAGCATCCCACACCAGCTGACCTAGCCGCATGAACATGAAGCGATGAACCTGCTTGGGATATCCACAGACAACCCAGCTCAGAATTTTGGACTTCGTGCGCTGCCATGAGGTGGGGGGATTTCGTATTCTTTCCAAACCCTTCCAACTGTGCGAATAGACCGGATGGGCGCAGGCCGAGTGAGAGCGCTAACGATGATCTTGATGCAGAGGCTTGGAAGAGACAAATCTCCAGTGTTTTAGAGCACCTTGTTGATACTGCAGTGATACTGTATGCTTCTGTCCCAGGACTTGGTCCCCGACAACTGGTTCATAAGGCCTGGCACTTGGCTGATGCGCAGGAAGCTGCGGGAAGCTGCTGCAGCGAGCCGGAGCTGTGATCGTGTGTGGCATGGCAGGTTAGTCCACTGCATCGCGTGGCTGTTGACGTTGGTGCTTTCCGCTGCTCGGCATGACCCCATGTGCCATCATTCCGACATCTACAGATCAAGTCTCGAAGGTCTTAAGCATCGTCTTCATAAGCTACCAGCTGTATGCCTTGCACCTTGGCTCATGGGGCTTCGCCATGTGACTCCCTCTTTTTCACCATTGGCTTCCCTTGCAGGTATCTGCCATATTGTCGGGCGAAGCTCCTTGGAGATGCTTCATATAGATTCCCGGAGTACTTCTACAGGTCACGCTGCTCCTGCTTGTGCCCCCTTGTGCTCCGTGGGTGTTCAACCTCCCTTGTTGTATGTTCCTTCACTTGGTTGCCGAAGCGCAAGCTTTTGTTGGCGCA
This sequence comes from Symbiodinium natans, assembly GCA_905221605.1. Lineage (NCBI taxonomy): Eukaryota > Dinophyceae > Suessiales > Symbiodiniaceae > Symbiodinium > Symbiodinium natans. The sequence goes on from CAJNDS010000163.1 coordinate 60,701, forward strand.
GGGTCTGGGGAAATGATGCTACGGATCTCACCTCGGAGCACTGGGGGTACCTTGGTGCCTGTGCTGCAGTGACCTTCCTGAGCCTCAGGCGCGCTGCTACTAAGCATTGCATCAAGTATGCAGCAGAACCCATGAGCAGCAAAGCATGAGGTGTGTGTGGGTGTGTCTGGGTGTCTTGTGCATCCTTTGTGTGTGAAACTCCAGCTGGGTACAGACTGGCTTAAAGACCGCAATGATGTGCCATGGAAAGAGCAGGCAAATCTCGTCTCAAGATGCTTGCACCTTTCACAGTTTCACGGCACAGCGTGAAAGATCCACAGAGTGACGGTAGCCGCTATTCAGCCCGAACAAGAGTAAAGGATGTCTCGTAAAACAGCAAAATACAAGACCATGGAGTTTGCTCCGTCTTTCATGGCCCTGCATTCGCTTGCTCCTCACAGAGGACTTCAGGCAAGCTACCAGGCTCCAGAGCCATTTTTCTCAGGCCGCTGGGTGCGTGCACAGGTTCGACGGGAAAGTCAAACAGGTGCCCGTGATGCCCGCTGGCCACACGCTTTTCTCATCCTGGCGCTGTCTGCTGGGTGGGCGAATGTTCGCCCAAGGAGATGCAGGCGAAGTGTCTCTTTTCAAAGAGGTCGGGCAATTCAGCGGTCCAGTGAATCCAGCAGCATTGCCCCCGTCCCTCCGGCGTCGAAGGGCCTTCGCAAGCTGTGGTCTTGTGCAATATTTTCGTGGGTCAGTGCGCTGATGCGCCGTGGAAACAGACCGCCTCCCATCGAAGCGCTCGACCTTCTCCCTGCTCCTGCTGACATGCCCCTTTGCAAGCATATGGTGCCATTGAGTTTGGTGTGGAGTGCAAGAGGATCTTGCTTTAGGTCATTGCGAGTTTGCTGAGTGCGTTCTCAGTTTTCTGAGGCGAGCGGCTGACCTGGCACGAGAGCTGTCCTCGGCGCTCCTGGAGACGTCCTGGCGGGCTGCTCACAGTGGCAGCCGTGGCAGCCGCAAGACCGCCGACAAAGCGAACCAAGCGGAAGCACACCAAGAGCTGAGCGATATCCAGCTGCGCAATGCACTGCTGCGCTTACACCGCAGGCGCATCCTCACCACCGGAGCCCTTCGCTTCGTAAACACCGCAGTGCAGTTCTTGCCCGTGCTGTTCTTGGGGCCGTTGCTCACAGCAGTGCAGCAGGGGAATGTTGCTGCTGGGCGGAACAATGCTCTGGCGCTTTTCGCTGTTTTGTGCGTGAAGACCGTCGTGGAAAACCAGTTCTTCCACCAGACGACCGTCATGGCCACAAGGGTCCGGGCCCTGTTGCAAGCCTCGATCTACGAGAAGAGCTTGCGCTTACATGAGGCTGTTGCCGCAGTGCCTCCCGTCACACTCATGCAGGTAGACACAGGGAAGATAGAGGAGCTGACCTATTCGTTACACACGCTGTGGGATGGGATATTTCAGGTAGTTGGATACTCAGTGCTATTGTGGTGGTACCTTGGTCTAGCTGGCTTTGCTGGAATCGTGATTCTCATCGTGTTCATGCCATTCAATGCATCTCTTCAGCGTCAGCTCAGCGGACTGAACAAGTCTTGCCTTCAAACCACTGATGCGCGTGTCTCGAAAACATCGGAGATCCTGAACGGGATCCGGGCCCTGCGTCAAATGGGCTGGGAGGATGTCTTTGAGCGTCTGATCCGTGGCCTTCGTGATGCAGAGCTGCAGGCACAACGAAAGCGGGACACCGTAGGTGCCTACCTCTTCTCATACTTCAGTGCCCTGCCCCCCTTTATGATTGCCGTCGTCCTGCTCGCTTATGTGGCCGGGCAAAAGGCCAGCTTCAATGCAGCCATGATCTTCACAGCACTGTCCCTGCTGAACCAGATCCGCTTTCCCCTACTGTTCTACCCGAGTGCTTTGAATGCTTTAGCAGAGGGCCAGGCCGCCCTGAAGCGCATCGCCGGCTTCCTTTGCCTGGAAGAAGCCGCTGCGCCGCGGCCGCCCATGTCGGAAGATGCTCAGTTGCCCCTTCTGCTTGTCCCAGGCAGCTACCACATTGGGAAGGACCGGAAGGAGGGCCACGAGGGCCACGAGGCTCCCACGCTCGTCATCAAGGAGCACCTCCGCGTTGCGCATGGCGAGCTCGTGGGCGTCCTCGGGCCCGTCGGCTCTGGCAAGTCCACCCTCGCCGGGATCTCAGAGCAGAGCTTTGCGCACGATAAGAGACAAGTACCATGACGTCAGCATGCTCAAGCGCACGTTTGTAAAGCTGACGTTCGTGTGCTGGGACTGTCTGGACTGTCCCTGTCTGAGTTGCGCGCCTTCCTCGGCGAGCTTCCCGGCACCTCCTTGCCTGCCCCACCGCAAAATGTGGCCGGGGGCTCATTGCTTGGGTGTTTCAATCAGCCCTTTGCATGTTTGTCCAGGGGTGTATGGAAATCGCAAGGATGTAGTAAATGTGACTGATGTAAACGCTTGGGCACGCGCCCCAGAAGGCAAAAAACAGCTTGGTGCCCGTTAGTGGGCATCAGGGAGTAGCAGCTTTCCAAGAGGTGGGGATGGTGGGGTTTCCGGAGGTTCCCAAAGGGTCCCGCGCCACGCTTCTTTGCCACCCTCAGTGGAACCCCCCCGTGGCATCGGATTGGAGCTTCTCACACCAAGATGGGAAGGGGGGAGAGCAGATCCTGGTCTGCTTGTTCCAGACGCCTCATGGCCGCAGGCCGAGACGAACATGTGGCAGCTGAGGCCTTTTGCTCTCAACAGCCCTGGATACCTGAAGGGCGAACTCTGCTAGAAGTGGTGGCCGGTGTCTGGATGGACAAGACGGCGCCGTTCTCCGCCAAAGTGGACTACGACGCCTTCTCCAGAGCCTTGTCCGCAGCTGCGGTGGACTTTGCTGAGGCCGACGATGAAGTCAGCGCAACGACCCTGAGTGGGGGACAGCAAGCTCGCTTGGCTCTGGCCAGGGCGATGTACCAAGCAGAGGTTGGCAATGTCTGCGCCTGCGTGCTGGATGACGTGACGGCGGCCTTGGATCCGCAGGTCACCCTTCAGGTGATCAACAATTGCCTGAATGGTCCCTTGCAAGATATGGCAACGCTGTTGGTCGCCAGCGACCCGGGGCCGTGGCTCCAACGCTGTGATCGCATCATCGTGATGAAGTCATCCATGGGCTCAGAGGGCTCGGAGGGCTCGGAGGGCTCGGAGGGCGACTCGGAGTTGGAGCTGCAAGTCGATTTTTTCGGCAGCTACGATGCGCTGGCCGAGTCTGGCAGGCTGGACTTGTCGCATGTGCCAAGTGACCCGAGTGACCTCAGTGAACCAAGCTTGCCGGGACAGCCAGATGCTGCAGACACGGAGGTGACGACAGAGGTCAAGCCGAAGTCGGAGGAAGGCGAGGGTCCAATCACGATTGATATAGAACCCGCAGGCACGGTTGAGGCGGAGAAGTCGAAGAGAAGACAGATCACTGCTGAAGAAGCTAGAGCTTCGGGGGCAGTGCCTTTGTCACTTTATGCCCGCTATTTTCAAAGTGCACGGAGTCCGATGCTTCTGTGCGCGGCAGGTGCGGCCGTGATGGCGAGCTATGCGGCGACGGCCGCCCAACAATGGTGGATTGGATTGTGGACGGCCGATGCGACCATGAAGCGAGGCCTATCCTTCTACTTGTCTGGTGTTCTTTTCTGGGGATTGCTGGCCTCTGGGTTGACCTTTGGTCGGTCTGTTCTATTGGCAGCCTTTTCCCGCCGGGCCTCGCGGGCAGTTCATGACGATCTTTGTGAGAAGGTCTTAGTCAGGGCATCCACCACGCATTTCGACCAGAACCCTTCCAGCCGCTTGCTGCAAAACTTTTCCAAGGATCTTGAGCAGATCGACACCAGCCTTCCAAACAGCCTACGGTCTGCAGTCTCCAGTGCGACAACGCTTGCCGGAGCTGCGCTCACCATCATCTTGGCAACACCCACCTTCACGGTGATCCTGCTGCCCTTGCTGTGGCTTTACATGCGTTCCCTGCAGTATTACCGCCCAGTGGCCCGGGAGCTGAAGCGCCTGGAGCCGCTGGCGCGGTCCCCGGTCTACGCGGAGCAGGCGGCCGCCGCCTCCGGGGTGATCACGATCCGGAAGCTGGGCCTCGGCAACGTCATGGCGGCCCCCTGCCCCAAGAAAGGCTCCCGAGTTATATCTGCCGTAGTATCTAAGAGCCTCTAAGAGCCATCCACCATCATGCTAAGATCGTAGAGCGTGCCATGATGTGTTCTGTTGCTGTGGCCGAGGCCCGAGCCTTGCGCGCCATCGACTCGAACACAGCCGTGTCTTTTGCTGCCAAGGCGGTCGATCGGTGGTTCTCCCTTCGAATGGAGCTGCTTGGAAATTTGATCGTGTTGGCAGCGGCGATGTTGAGCCTTTGGTCGGGTGCCAATGCTGGTGCCTGGTCGGCGGCTCGGGCAGCCATCGCCGTAACCCAGGCGCTGTCCGTGTGCGGCTTGTTGAACTGGACGGTGCGGACCATTGCCCAGACCGAAACCAGTTTCACGTCCTTCCAACGCATCTCTGACTCGGTGGACTCGACAGACCTTGAAGCCTCCCGCCAGCTTCCCTCTGACCTCAAGCTCCCGAGTGCCTGGCCCGTCAAGGGCAGCGTCTCCTTTGACAATGTCTCGTTTAGATACCGCGAGCATCTGCCCTTTGTGCTGCATGGGCTTTCCCTTGACCTCGTACCCGGGGAACGCATCGGGGTCGTCGGGAGGACGGGCAGCGGAAAGTCGACGCTGCTGCGGCTCCTGCTGCGCACGGTGGAAGCTTCGGAAGGGTCCGTGACGGTGGATGGCGTGGATCTGCGCGAGGTCGGCCTCGCCCGCCTGAGGCCCCGCTCGATCCCTTCTTCATCTGCTTTGAAGAGCCCCGCTTCTGGTTTCTTTCTCTGATGCTTGTAACTGTAATGGAATAGAATAGAGACTGTTGCGTCCACAAGCCAGTGCAATGACCCGCTTCACGGGTAAAACGCTCTCATTGTTCCCCTCAGCCAGGTCTTCGGTCACGGCCATCCCCCAGGACAACTTCCTGGTCAGCGGTACCGTGCGCGAGAATGTGGATCCCCGAAACAGCTACAGCGACGAGGAAGTCCAGCATGCCCTCCAAGCGGCCTCGCTTGGAAACTGGACGCTGAACCGACGAGTCAGTGCTTCTGGCGGAATCTCGCCCGGGGAGAGGCAGTTGATCGGTGTAGCACGCGCTGTCCTCAGGAAGTCGAGGATTGTTGCTCTGGATGAGGTTACTTCGAGGGTGGACAAGGGCACAGATGAGAAAGTGCAAGCAGCTTTGAAACGGCTGCCAGAAGGAACAACTTTGCTGGTAGTTTCGCACAGGCTCGAAACCTTGAAAGAATATGACACTGTCGTGGTCTTGGGCGATGGTCGAGTGATAGAGATAGGTAATCCGAAGGATTTGGAGAGCAATCCCTCATCTCAGTTTGCGAGCATGCTCGCTGCAGAGCGGAGCGGAGAGGTCTTTTAAAAAATCTTTCGGAGTGCTCCCCGCCGTGCTCCGCTGTGCCCCGCTGTGCTGACTTAGTGCTGCTGTTAGTGCATCTCTGCTCTCTCTCTGCTCTTTGCGACATGGCATGCATACGATGGGCCTTCTGCAGGTATGTGGTGCCGTCGCATCCCTTCACGAGCGAAGAGCACAAGAAGGCAGACTAAAAAGAAGCACGGAAAAGCAACCAATGTAGAAAGAAGAGGGACGAGAGGAGAGAGAGAGAGAGGGAGAGCTCAGAAGAGCTTTTTGCAGAGTGCTGAGCCCTTCTTCAAGTGATCTTTGAGTGCAAGCTTAGACTGCTCAAAAGTTTTTCGTTCGAGTCAGGTACATCGTTTAATTGAGTCTGAGGTGATCTGAGGTGTGCCAATGGTGTCTGTGTGAGGAGTAGTCAGGTGGAGATTTTGTCTTCATCGTTGCTCTATGCGATGGCTCTGCAGCCGTTTGAGATTTGATGCACCTGAGACCGTTGCAGCGCGACTGTTTTCAGGTGTGCCACCGAGATTTTCCGAGATCAACTGGTGACAATGGTTTTTCTGAGCCTGTGTGCGAGCCCTCAGCAGCCGAGGCCATGCCAGAAGAGAAAGCGGTGGTGGAAGAGCCCATGGCAGAAGCAAAGACAGAGGAGGGCGGTGAGGCGATTTGTGCAAACTGGGCGGTGTCTGTGGTCAGCTGACTGGAAACCACCGAAGCTTGTAGAATGGAGTAGAGAGATGCGAACAAAGAGCAGAAGCACATGGCTAAAGGGCTAAAGAGCCCAAAGTATACACATCAGGTTCCCATACCAAGCCGTCAGTTTTCATTGTGTTTCGTTTTGGCTTTTGTTTCGCTGCGTGTCTCCCTGCTGCGCTTTGCAGCTCCTGTATTTTGACCTTGGCTGCTCTGCCTACGCAGCCTTGCGCGCTTCTAAAACGGTGTGTATTGACAGGAGGTGCCGAAGCCTGCGACAGCGTCCGTGCGTGCCCTTAAAAGGTGCTCATTGGTGCTCATTTTTTTTGCAGCTTTGCCAACAAGCGATCTGTCGGTGCGGAGCGACCGTCATGTGCGTGAGCATTTATCTGACATGTTAGGCCAGTTCGGACATTTTCGTGGGGATTTGTTCAAGGATGAAGCTTACACCATTCTCACAATCATTGCCTGCGTCGGCGCTTCGTCAGTCAAGACTCAAGTGCCATTCTCGTCAGTCCGTCAGCCAGCCGTACTCAGTCCACGAAACGTGCCAGCGCGAAGGTTGAACTTTCCGTTGCAGGACAAGTACACACGGCGTAAACCGATCCGTTGTTTTCTTGTTTGCAGCTCCTTTGTGAAGGCGGTACCTGCAAAGGCATGTGCATGGGCAATCATGGCATTCGGGCGTCTAGCTTTTGCGTTCAGCTTGGAGAAACCTATTTTTGCCATGTGATCATGTGATATGTCAGATTGCATTGGGCGGGTCTCGATTTTAGCCTTTGAATGAAAGATTGTGCGCGAGCGGTTGCACATACACTTGTGGAGGGTGATGGTGTGCTGTCCTGACTAAAGATCAAGAGCACCGAGCCGGCAGTTTCAGGGTGTCAGCACGCTCTGCTCATGCTGGGCACGTAGGCATTGCCTTTGCTTGGGCTTTGCTACTCCGTGCTTCTTCTTGCCTTTCTCGCCTTTCTTCATCTGTCCATTTCTTACTTTGTTGCTTGCAACCGGTGAGGCATGGCCTGCAAACCCCTGAAGAAGTAGTTGCAAAATTGGCGCACTGGATCAGCAGGCTGTTCTTCACCATCACTCATTGCTTAGTCAGTCCAACATCTCTGGGTCTTCGAGACTGGAGTCTCAGAATCCAGCAGGAGTCGCATGCCTCATTGGCAAGGCCTCCACTCGTTCGAACCATCCAACGCCTGAGTGTCCCTCTTTCGGCATTCCGTCCAACATCTTCCACTCTCCATCTTCTACACTAGGTGCGCCGCACATTCAACGATGTCGCTATATGTCGATGGTCCATGGTCGTTTCCACGATGGCGCATCTGTGATGGTGTATCCGGGTATCCTGGGAATCCTGGGCTGGCAGCCAAGTGGCCGAGAAATTGTTCCGCAGTCGTCTTGTTGTCTGCAGCCCGGCCCCAAGCCCACCATTCACACGAGAGGTTCTGATAGTGCGCTTCCGTGGCGATGCTCATCCACTGGCTTCTGCATGTGTCAAGGACGAAGCTCTAGGCATGCACCACAGCTCTTATCTGCAAAGCGCCGCTTCCAAGCAAGGCTTGCATGTGGTAGCGTTAGTAAAGTAGCTTGCTAATGTAGACTGCGCGTGGTCTGTTTCCCTTACTGGAGGTCCGGGTCCTAGCAACAGAGTCTGTAGCGAGAAATATGAGCACCCATATGCCTTTTGTTTATTTTCGTGGGTACTGTACAGAGGCACCAAAGAGTCTGCACTGGTGTGCTTCCAACGTGCACTGTGAGCAGCGGGGCCGGAGCTGTGGGGTTAGTGGGGGCTTGCACAGCGAGGGTCAGAAGAAGTTCCCTTTGCGCGAGTGCAAATCACAGGAAACAGGGGTCCAGCAGCACTCACAGCATCCTTCCGCGTCCGGACATTGGCAAGGCCTCGACTCGTTCGAACCATTCAACGCCTCAGTGTCCCTCTTTCGGCATTCCGTCCAGCATCTTCCACTCCCCATCTTCTACACTAGGTGCGCCGCACATTCAACGATGTCGCTATATGTCGATGGTCCATGGTCGTTTCAACGATGGTGCATCTGTGATGGTGTATCCGTGTATCCTGGGAATCCTGGGCTGGCAGCCAAGTGGCCGAGAAATTGTTCCGCAGTCGTCTTGTTGTCTGCAGCCCGGCCCCAAGCCCACCATTCACACGAGAGGTTCTGATAGTGCGCTTCCGTGGCGATGCTCATCCACTGGCTTCTGCATGTGTCAAGGACGAAGCTCTAGGCATGCACCACAGCTCTTATCTGCAAAGCGCCGCTTCCAAGCAAGGCTTGCATGTGGTAGCGTTAGTAAAGTAGCTTGCTAATGTAGACTGCGCGTGGTCTGTTTCCCTTACTGGAGGTCCGGGTCCTAGCAACAGAGTCTGTAGCGAGAAATATGAGCACCCATATGCCTTTTGTTTATTTTCGTGGGTACTGTACAGAGGCACCAAAGAGTCTGCACTGGTGTGCTTCCAACGTGCACTGTGAGCAGCGGGGCCGGAGCTGTGGGGTTAGTGGGGGCTTGCACAGCGAGGGTCAGAAGAAGTTCCCTTTGCGCGAGTGCAAATCACAGGAAACAGGGGTCCAGCAGCACTCACAGCATCCTTCCAGGCGTCCGGACATTGGCAAGGCCTCGACTCGTTCGAACCATTCAACGCCTCAGTGTCCCTCTTTCGGCATTCCGTCCAACATCTTCCACTCCCCATCTTCTACACTAGGTGCGCCGCACATTCAACGATGTCGCTATATGTCGATGGTCCATGGTCGTTTCCACGATGGTGCATCTGTGATGGTGTATCCGTGTATCCTGGGAGTCCTGGACTGGCAGCCAAGTGGCCGAGAAATTGTTCCGCCGTCGTCTTGTTGTCTGCAGCCCGGCCCCAAGCCCACCATTCACACGAGAGGTTCTGATAGTGCGCTTCCGTGGCGATGCTCATCCACTGGCTTCTGCATGTGTCAAGGACGAAGCTCTAGGCATGCACCACAGCTCTTATCTGCAAAGCGCCGCTTCCAAGCAAGGCTTGCATGTGGTAGCGTTAGTAAAGTAGCTTGCTAATGTAGACTGCGCGTGGTCTGTTTCCCTTACTGGAGGTCCGGGTCCCAGCAACAGAGTCTGTAGCGAGAAATATGAGCACCCATATGCCTTTTGTTTCTTTTCGTGGGTACTGTACAGAGGCACCAAAGAGTCTGCACTGGTGCTTCCAACGTGCACTGTGAGCAGCGGGGCCGGAGCGGTGGGGGTAGTGGGGGCAGGGCTTGCACACCGAGGGTCAGTTCCCTTTGCGCAGGCTGAGTGCAAATCACAAGAAACAGGGGTCCAGCAGCACTCACAGCATCCTTCCAGGCGTCCGGACATTGGCAAGGCCTCGACTCGTTCGAACCATTCAACGCCTCAGTGTCCCTCTTTCGGCATTCCGTCCAACATCTTCCACTCCCCATCTTCTACACTAGGTGCGCCGCACATTCAACGATGTCGCTATATGTCGATGGTCCATGGTCGTTTCAACGATGGTGCATCTGTGATGGTGTATCCGTGTATCCTGGGAATCCTGGACTGGCAGCCAAGTGGCCGAGAAATTGTTCCGCCGTCGTCTTGTTGTCTGCAGCCCGGCCCCAAGCCCACCATTCACACGAGAGGTTCTGATAGTGCGCTTCCGTGGCGATGCTCATCCACTGGCTTCTGCATGTGTCAAGGACGAAGCTCTAGGCATGCACCACAGCTCTTATCTGCAAAGCGCCGCTTCCAAGCAAGGCTTGCATGTGGTAGCGTTAGTAAAGTAGCTTGCTAATGTAGACTGCGCGTGGTCTGTTTCCCTTACTGGAGGTCCGGGTCCCAGCAACAGAGTCTGTAGCGAGAAATATGAGCACCCATATGCCTTTTGTTAATTTTCGTGGGTACTGTACAGAGGCACCAAAGAGTCTGCACTGGTGCTTCCAACGTGCACTGTGAGCAGCGGGGCCGGAGCGGTGGGGGCGGTGGGGGCAGGGCTTGCACACCGAGGGTCAGTTCCCTTTGCGCAGGCTGAGTGCAAATCACAAGAAACAGGGGTCCAGCAGCACTCACAGCATCCTTCCAGGCGTCCGGACATTGGCAAGGCCTCGACTCGTTCGAACCATTCAACGCCTCAGTGTCCCTCTTTCGGCATTCCGTCCAACATCTTCCACTCCCCATCTTCTACACTTAGGTGCGCCGCACATTCAACGATGTCGCTATATGTCGATGGTCCATGGTCGTTTCCACGATGGTGCATCTGTGATGGTGTATCCGTGTATCCTGGGAGTCCTGGACTGGCAGCCAAGTGGCCGAGAAATTGTTCCGCCGTCGTCTTGTTGTCTGCAGCCCGGCCCCAAGCCCACCATTCACACGAGAGGTTCTGATAGTGCGCTTCCGTGGCGATGCTCATCCACTGGCTTCTGCATGTGTCAAGGACGAAGCTCTAGGCATGCACCACAGCTCTTATCTGCAAAGCGCCGCTTCCAAGCAAGGCTTGCATGTGGTAGCGTTAGTAAAGTAGCTTGCTAATGTAGACTGCGCGTGGTCTGTTTCCCTTACTGGAGGTCCGGGTCCCAGCAACAGAGTCTGTAGCGAGAAATATGAGCACCCATATGCCTTTTGTTTCTTTTCGTGGGTACTGTACAGAGGCACCAAAGAGTCTGCACTGGTGTGCTTCCAACGTGCACTGTGAGCAGCGGGGCCGGAGCGGTGGGGGCGGTGGGGGCAGGGCTTGCACACCGAGGGTCAGTTCCCTTTGCGCAGGCTGAGTGCAAATCACAAGAAACAGGGGTCCAGCAGCACTCACAGCATCCTTCCAGGCGTCCGGACATTGGCAAGGCCTCGACTCGTTCGAACCATTCAACGCCTCAGTGTCCCTCTTTCGGCATTCCGTCCAACATCTTCCACTCCCCATCTTCTGCACTAGGTGCGCCGCACATTCAACGATGTCGCTATATGTCGATGGTCCATGGTCGTTTCCACGATGGTGCATCTGTGATGGTGTATCCGTGTATCCTGGGAGTCCTGGACTGGCAGCCAAGTGGCCGAGAAATTGTTCCGCCGTCGTCTTGTTGTCTGCAGCCCGGCCCCAAGCCCACCATTCACACGAGAGGTTCTGATAGTGCGCTTCCGTGGCGATGCTCATCCACTGGCTTCTGCATGTGTCAAGGACGAAGCTCTAGGCATGCACCACAGCTCTTATCTGCAAAGCGCCGCTTCCAAGCAAGGCTTGCATGTGGTAGCGTTAGTAAAGTAGCTTGCTAATGTAGACTGCGCGTGGTCTGTTTCCCTTACTGGAGGTCCGGGTCCTAGCAACAGAGTCTGTAGCGAGAAATATGAGCACCCATATGCCTTTTGTTTCTTTTCGTGGGTACTGTACAGAGGCACCAAAGAGTCTGCGCTGGTGTGCTTCCAACGTGCACTGTGAGCAGCGGGGCCGGAGCGGTGGGGGCGGTGGGGGCAGGGCTTGCACACCGAGGGTCAGACGCGTCTGGACATTGGCAAGGCCTCGTCTCGTTCGAACCATCCAAACGCCTCTGTGTCCTGCCTCAACATCTTCCACTCTCCATCATCTATACCAGTGCGCCGCAGATTCAACGATGTCGATTGTCCATGACTGTTTCCACGATGGTGCTGTGCATCTGTGATGGTGTGTCCCGGTCTGGCGGCCAAGTGGTTGAGAAACTGTCCGCCATTCTTCCTCTTCTACACTAGTGCGCCGAACTTCAACGATGTCGGTTGCATCAACCCTTTCTCCGCACGGTATCCTCTGCTCGTGTCGGCTCAGTGAAATGACCACCTGTACGTTTTGCGACGAAAGCCTTCTTGCAGAAAATCCTACTAAAAAAGAGCGCAAATAGAAATAGGGCAAAAGCACGACAAATTTGAAGACAGCCCATAACCCGACACCCGGAACCCTGAAGAACTGCCGAACAGGGCAATCTGCTGTCCTGATCCGTGCCGCGCCCGCAGCTTCGGAGCTGTTTACAAAGGGGTAAGTCAGGGGCAAGTCAGGGGCAAGTCAGGGGTAAGGGTTTAGGCTTTGCTTGGGCTAAGGCGGGGTAGCTTCCACGGAGGGTGAGGTTGAGTGCCGGTTTGACGTTGGGCAGTTATGTTCGCTTGTGGGTTTTAGGGCAGCTGAACCTCGAGGTCAAGGGGTTAAAGTTTAGGATGTAGAGCTGTAGAGCATCGGTTGACTTGGTTGAGTCTAAGGGTAGTTACATGGTCCCTCAGTATGGGCCCTTAATTGGGGAGCCCTATCGAAGGTAAGGGCCACATTACAGGACCATATAATTACCCTTAGACTGAGGGGCTTTGGATGTCGACTTAAGTACAGGGTTTTGCTTCAGGGTTCCATGCTTCGGGGATTCGCGCAAAAAAATGACATCGCTTCGACCACTGCCACGGCGCACACACCAAACTGGACTGGTGCAGTCAGTCAAGACGCTCATGTACACCAAGAGAAGGCTTGTTTATTTCCAGCAAGGCCGCAAAAGTAGGAGCAGGCAAGCAGGTGGATGTCTCTGGAAGATCATCGTGCAGACATGGATGCTCTGGCCATTCGCACAAGGGCTATCATCGTGCGGACATGATGCTTTGGCCATTCGCACGCACTGGTGACACGGACGTTATCATCGTGAGGACATGGATGCTCTGGCCACTCGCATGGACTGGTAGCACGGACGTTATCATCGTGCGGACATGAATGCTCTGGCCATTCGTGCGCACTGGTAACACAAGTGCATCATCGTGCGGACATGGATGCTCTGGCCAAGCGCACGCAACGAAGCCACGAAGTGTCATAAATACCGATGTTTTAGTCATGTCATGTGCGCGAAGCACCGCAAATAACGATGTAGGCACCCCCTTTGGAAAGTGCGGCAAGCGAGGTACATGGAGCCAGATATCAGTAGCTTGCGATGGCTTCTGAGTCCCCGGAGGGCGGCGTCCAGTTTGCCCCATCATCTTGCCTGCCTCACAGGCCTCATAGTTCACGTGCCGCCCATGGACTTCGAAGTCAGGGAATGAGTCATTCTTGATTTGCTTCAACAACGCGTGTGCAAACTAGCAGCCGGTGCGACCCAATGTTGGTACTTGGGAGGTTTCTTGCCAACACTTCCCAAGCACAACGTGGGCACCTGCGACTGTCGTGCAAAGCCACGCACGAACAAGACCAGTCCGCTCCACTGCACGAGCCTCGCACATGTTCAATGTGCTGAGCTGAGGCACGACCTTTCAAACGTATCTCAAGTTCATGCTGTGCTCATGCTTGTCTCGCTTCTTTCGCTTCTTTTGGACTCAACCGACTGTGAACACAAGAGGTGCTCGCGTTGTAAATTTACGCATCTTGCACGGCCCTCTTTTTGGCAACTTAACTCGCTACTAATAGTGTGTCACCATGTCTCATCTTGTACAGTAGAATAATTTGAGTGTATGCATTGCATCCCGCGTTGGTTTCACAAGTTTCACACTGCGTGTGCTTCACGCTGTCCTTTGATGGTCGTGATGAAGCATGAATCATGCCACAAGTGCATGTTCCATCCCAGGCACCCAGCTTCAGCTACTGCCCAGCTTCAGCGGAGCGTTCATGGACAAGGGTCCACAATACGGTGCCGCGGAAGCACAAAAATCCCGACTCAGTCTGCACACAAGCCTGGCGAATCATCTTGGAAGGGCAGAAGTGCCTAAACAAAGGCAGCAGATGCTGGGGATGCCGGCTTTTTTTGCAAGTGTTGTGCTTGTACTTTCCGCGGGCTCTCTGCCATCGCTATCCGTGGATGTCGCTGCGGTGCCTGTTTGATCCCTGTCAAATGCGATGTGCGTGGTTCACAAGGACCAACGCTCTCGGCCTCAATCTCTTGCTACAGCCCAGACTTGCCGAACTTTGCCTAATCTCAGCTACCAGTCGTTCTCCAGTTCTTCTCTGCATCCGAATGACACAGTCCTCACTTAAGCGTCCTTGCGCAACATCCAATCTGCTCGAGTTCCATGTGTTCCTCCACATGACCACCAGGCATGCCCTGTGAATCGTACATTGTCCAGGATGCCGGTGGGTGATTCTTCCGCGTTTCTGCTTGTTGTGCGGCGTTGCGGAATGCCCCACCTCTGGCTCCCTTGGCAGCCTGGTCGTGGCTGCACGCCGGCCCCTTTAAAGACGTCGTAAGCTCCTCTGGTTCGAAGCGCGCTTTCATAACGGCGACACTGGCCGCACGCGCAAGCACAGACAAAGGCAGAATCGGAATTGGAATCCTAACCCTCGCGGTAGTGACGTCCTTTGGTTCCTTCGGTGAGTAAGTCATGTTTTTAAGCATCGGAGACAAAGCCAGAAGTAAGCAGGCGTCTAGCTACGGTTGTGTCCTGTGATCGATAGGCTACGGTTGTGGTAACGCCTGTTAAGCGGCTCTTGAGCTTCATGATTTTGTAAACAGCGGTATATGCTTAGAGTTCAATGGCAAGTAGCTGAGAGAAGATCTCTGATGTGTGCCGCTGAGGTAATGTCAAATCGCAGCTGGTCCTGACACCGTCCAGGCCACTTGCAAAGAAGGCTCGGAGATCCTCCAGACTGCTATGCATGGCCCCCCTTTGTGGCCCTGTGTGGTGCTCATGTACTTGACTTCGTCACACATGTGGTGACAATGTGGTGGTGGGACTCTGGATGTTTTTGTCATTGACAGCTCGGCTTGTCAATCTTGTCATTTCCGAAGCTCATCTGGCCATGTGCCTGGATCGCCCACTGCTCGACGTTCGAGTAGTGCTTTGGCTTGGGTTATGCTTGAAATGCCACTCAGCTGTGGCAACAGCGAGACAAAACCGAGTGCAGCGTAAGCCTTGCGTCTGTTGAGTGCCGGTGCCTGCGCGTTGGCGGTCAAAGCGCACGGTCTGTGTCGGGTCTGCTGGATGCAGCAAGGCGTGCCAGTATGCACCGATTTGATTGCAGCTGATGTTCCTTGATAGTGTTTGGGGTTCGGAGAGCATGGACATAGTCGATCCCTACTCGCATCTTGTCCAGGAGAAGCCTGCGGAGGCGGAGAAGCCGGCAGAGCCGGAGGAGCCGCAGGAGCAGGAGAAGGACGCGGAGCCGCTCTCCGGCCCCAAGGTCCAAGCCGGAGGGCGAAGGGAGGGGGGGGTGCGCGCGGGCGAAGGGGGGGCGCGCGCGGGCGAGATCGGCGAGATCGGGCAAGATCGGGGGGGGCGAGAGGGCGCGTGGGCTGGGCCAAGGGTCTGCCTGCGCAGGTGAAGAGCGTCGGCCTGAACTCTGTGGACTCCACGCTCAATGTGATTGCATCTGGCCGCATGGTGAGGCACAGTCCCTGCACGGTGTTGTGGGGAATGTCCCGAGAGTGTCGGTGTGTAGAGACTTTTGTCCTTGAACGTGATGCTGTGGCAGGACTCTGACCGAGGGCGGCATGCAGTACCTCCTGGCCTGCATCCGCGCGGACACGGGCATCAAGTCCGGGCGGTACATGTTTGAAGTCCGGATAGTAGAGGCCATCACGCCCCTGGACACCGGGGAAAGGACGCCGACCCCCAAGCAGCTCCTTCGAGTGGGTTTCTCGCTGGCCGGTAGCTCCCTGTTCCTGGCAGATGGGTGCGACAGCTTCTGCTTCGATTCTGAAGGACTCTTCATTCATGACAAATCACGAAAAAAGGCCGCGCCTAAGTTCAAAGACGCCACAGTCGCAGTCCTCCTCAACTTGGACCAGTCGAGCCCCAACAAGAACACCGTGAGCTTGTTCTTGAATGGTACACGCCAGTGTCCGCCCCAGCCCATACCAGAGCACCTGTGTGGAAAGCCCCTTTACCCCACCCTCTCATACAAGAATGTGTCTGTAGAAGTGAACTTCGGCCCCACTCCCCGCAAAGCCCTGCCATTTAGCTGCCACATGCTGGCAAGCGCAGCGGCCGCAGACGTGGAGGCATCTCCCTGCAAAGCAGCGAACAAGAAGCCCGAGGTGGTCCTGCCCGTGGGCTTGCCCTCTCAGGGATACTTCGACTGGGTGGACGAGTTCGTGGAAAGGAACCCGGGCTACGTTGAGCTGAGTGATCGAAAGATCCTGGAGTGGGCACAGAAGAGTGGCCTCTGGAAACCAAAGGGTGGTGGATCTCTGGACAAGCCCGAAGGGAGTTTTGGTGTCCCGGCGCTCGATGACTGGAGCGTGCGCCGAGTTCTGCAGAATGTCTCCCCTTGCCTGAACCGCAGCTACGTCATCGGAGAGCTGAAGGCCAACTTGATTGCCGGTGACCGAGAGGCCACGCTGAGCCGGTTCAACTCGCAGGACTTCGCTCGAAAGGCTGTGGTTGTCATGGGGGAGCCGACGGCCGAGTACAAGGCGAGGGTCCAGTCCCTCATCTTGGCCGAGAAGAAGTCCAAGGCGGAGCAGGAGCAGAAGCGAAAAGCGCAGGCAGAAGAGCGGAAGAGGATGCTCGAGCTGAAGCGCAAGAAGGCGGAGGAAGCAAGGAAGGCGAAGGAGGCGGCGCAGAAGAAGAAGGAGGGCAAGGACGACAAGGAAGACAACGGAGACGACGCGAAGGTCGAGGAAGCTGAGGAGAACGAGGACGTGAAGATGGAGGAGGCAGCCGTTGTGGAACTGACGGAGGAGGAGAAGTCGCTCTCCTACCGGACGGGTCCCGTCCCAGATATCTCAGACCGTGAGCTGACGAAGTCCTTCGCCAAGTTCAGCATCCCGACCCAAGAGGAGGGCTTCGATGCAGTCAGCTTTGCCTGGCAGGCCCAGGGTGACTGTGCGGCGCTGCTGAAGAAGTGGATCCTCCAGAAGAAGCTGACGCAGCGCGCAGAGGCCACGGGGAACGGAACGAGCTCACAGCGTACAGCGTGGCAGCTCTCGTCGTGCGTCGTGATATGTCGTGATTCCATCATGTTCCTTCGTCCTGTTCCTTCGCTCCGTTGTAGGACCTGCAGCCCGGCGCCGGCTTCAAAGAGGTGTGGACGAAGTGGCAGAAGACCATCCAGGCTGGAGAGCCCAGATGGGACCTGCGCCGCTTCTCCGTGTTCCGATTTAGTTCCGACCCCCAAGCCCGCGGCGCCCTGCGCTCTTGCAACATCTTGCATCTATGCTTCGTCCCACCCATGCAAACGAAAAGCGACCGACCACCGACCACCCTGCTAAAAGAAAGAAGCGTGACTGCCGCAACATCAGCAGTGTCATGAATGTGTTCTTGCTGCCAGGAATGGAGGAGGCGGCACGCCGAGTACAAGGAGCCGTCGAAGCGGAAGGCGCTCGCAGCAAAGAAGCTCGAGGACGCCAAGAAGACCATGGAGGAGGAGAAGAAGAAGCTGATGGAAGCCGGGGACGAAGATGCTGCCAAGGCTTTGGAAGAGAAGTTTGCGCAGGACACGGCCCCAGTGGAGGTCAACTTCGACGACCTCGACGTCTTTGCGGTGGAGGATGTGATGGATCTGGGGAACTGTATGCCTTTGTTCGCGAACTTTGTGTATGAGGACTGGACACTGCTCACCCTAAGGGCAGAGCTCCACCTCCTCCTCCACAGCTTCAAGAAAGACTTGGACGATCCAGATCGGCCGGGCTTCGTGGAAGCTCATCTGGCATACTACTATCAGAAGTACTTCAAGAAAAGCTGGAACTTCGGCCAGTACGGCCTTGCGAAGTTCACAGATTTGTTGGACATCATGAAGGATGCCCTCACCGTGGACAGCACCTCCAACTTCCTCCAGGCCATGTGTACGTCCGATTGTATCCGATTTTCGGTTCGGGCAGGTGGGGGCCTGTACTTCTGGCTGCCATCGGCTCGTGAATCTTGCAGCTTAAAATGTAGCTTAAAGGCCGTGCAAGCCGAAGACGTGGGGCTGGAGACATTCCTCAAGTACACTGAGGCGTCCTTGTGAGCTTGCTTCCATATGCTTCCATTCTGGGCCTGTCTCCGCCGATGTCTCAGGACCACCGACGAGAACGGGAGCGAAGAGTCGATGCAGGCGACGAGACGGCCAAGCTGAAGTTCACCAGGCACACATGCCGCATGCGCCCATGCCGCATCCGCGCCCATCGCGCCGCGCTTTTATCCTTGCGTCCCTCTGCGAAGCACTGCCAGGCCAACGCCGCCCCCCACGCGGCAGGCAGCCGCCGCCTTAATCGTACAGCTGACCCTACCCCTCCCCCGAGAAGCGAAGAGAGAGCGAGAGCTTGCGGAGAAGAAGAAGAAGAAGAAGAAAAGAAGCAGAGAACGTGGGCAGGACAAGGGCAAGGGCTCGGTCAGCGGCAAAGGCTCTGCCCGTGTTCATGAGTTCTTTCACTTTCACGGGTGCATGTGTCGTGGCGTCGTTGCGCTACCGAAGCATTGTCTGACTAGGCAAAGCTGCCACTCAATCGTCAGCCTACGAAAGTATGCAGACTCAGTTGTTTGTTTGATTGGCGTCTCAGCGCGGTAGCGCTCAACATGAATGCTAACGCATGAATGCTAACGCACCTGCATGGCGCAGCATGTGATGTTGCGGAACCCTCGGCCCGGAAGGCTCCCAGGGTGCAGAGCCGAAACCTTCTGCACTCAGAAAGTACCGCCAGTCTCAGGCTTAGGCCTTGGCCACCCAGGAGGACCACCAAACCAGAGGGTCCACAGAGGATTGGGGCCGCTCTGGGTCCGGTATGTCCGGTAGCAGTAGCAACGAGAGGTTTATCTAACGGGACGGTCGCCCACAGCCGGCTACGCCCAAAGCAGACAAAGACGCAGGGATGGGTGCAAATACGACAGCAAACACAAATGCGGAGAAGAATAGTCAACAAATACAAAGACACAAACATCGCTGCAAGCAAGTCCAGAACGCGAACACGCCATGCTTTGTTTTGTACATATCTGCTGTATATCCTTCTCCACCCTCGGTGTGGGGTTAGGTTTAAAGTCAACCGTACTTCTTACGGTTCTAGAAGCCATAGTCTGCCCCAAAATAGCGTGAAGAACGCGGTGAAGCGCTTAAAAGCGAAGCCGCAAAAGACGTATCTGTCATGCATTTTGGGATGCTGCAACGTTTGGTCCTGAGGATGACCCAAGGATACGCACATCGACCCCTTTGGCTCAATCATGCTCCCCGTTGATGCTGGCTGATTGGGGCGGCAAGGGCGACAAAACAAGCAAATTCTAAGAAAACATAGATTGCGTGTTTAAGGGGCCCTTGGGTAAGCCGCTGATGCTCATGACGCGGGTGCGCAAGCAACAGAGGTTCATGAAGATTCACAGGCGGTCCGTAGGGTCCATCGGGCGTTACAGGCGAGGGGGCCGGCAACACGGTGGGCGGAGGCGTAGCAAGGCGGACAAGAAAAGGAAGTGAGAGGGGACAAAAGAAACTGGGATGGTTGTTCTTTCACCCCAAAGGCCTTTGGGCTTGTTCTGTCTCAGGTTCTTATCAGACAAAGCGGCCGTACCAGCAATCTTCTGGGCCGCCAGCTGGATCCTGAACACTCTGAAGACCACCTGTGGTAGGTGCTATTCTGGTTGAAAATTGAAAGCTTCTTCGCTCCCAGGCCAAGCAACCCCGGACATCGTATTCCTCGTACGGGTCGTATCATGGCGGGGGGGCCCAGGCTTACAAATTGAGGTTTGCGGATGCCAGTTTGCCGGGCCAATGGTCTGCTTAGGTTACCATGGTCGACGATAGAAAGGGGCCCGCTCATGCCGTCAACGACCTCACCGGCAGGCCCATAAAGTCTACCGGAATTCTTGCCCAACATCCAGGACGAGCAGACCAGGATTCCCGATTTCACTCGGTTAGCAAGGCAGGCGAGGCAGAGTATCTTGCCATGCTGGTCAGACTTCGCTTCTTCGACGCTGCAGCCGAACAAAAGATGCAACATACGCAACATGCCCTGCCTATGCATGCTTTGTGTTCCAGCAGTCTAGGCGATCGCAACTGGGAATCCAGGGTGAGGGCTCTGTGCATGTCGTGTGATTATTGCGGCGTCAATCAGCAGTTGTACATCGGTTGCCTGATTGCAGCCATTTGGGTCGTAGTGGTAGTGTGGTTCTGGGGCTTAATGGCTTCCTACCCAGCTGTTTGATCAGCAAAGTTTCAGTCATATCAAATCAAGCATTTAGTAATGAGGTCATGGCTGAAGAGCCAAAGGAGGAGGCCCAAGAGGCCGAGCCTTCGAAAGACGAAAAAATGGAGGCATTTACCATCACCTGAGTGCTGCCTGTGCATGGGTCCACAGAGCTTTTTTTTGCATCGTTCGAGCGCTTGCCCAGGAGAAGCCTGCGGAGGCGGAGAAGCCGGCAGAGCCGGAGGAGCCGCAGGAGCAGGAGAAGGACGCGGAGCCGCTCTCCGGCCCCAAGGTCCAAGCCGGAGGGCGAAGGGAGGGGGGGGTGCGCGCGGGCGAAGGGGGGGCGCGCGCGGGCGCGATCGGGCGAGATCGGGCAAGATCGGGGGGGGCGAGAGGGCGCGTGGGCTGGGCCAAGGGTCTGCCTGCGCAGGTGAAGTGCGTCGGCCTGAACTCTGTGGACTCCACGCTCAATGTGATTGCATCTGGCCGCATGGTGAGGCACAGTCCCTGCACGGTGTTGTGGGGAATGTCCCGAGAGTGTCGGTGTGTAGAGACTTTTGTCCTTGAACGTGATGCTGTGGCAGGACTCTGACCGAGGGCGGCATGCAGTACCTCCTGGCCTGCATCCGCGCGGACACGGGCATCAAGTCCGGGCGGTACATGTTTGAAGTCCGGATAGTAGAGGCCATCACGCCCCTGGACACCGGGGAAAGGACGCCGACCCCCAAGCAGCTCCTTCGAGTGGGTTTCTCGCTGGCCGGTAGCTCCCTGTTCCTGGCAGATGGGTGCGACAGCTTCTGCTTCGATTCTGAAGGACTCTTCATTCATGACAAATCACGAAAAAAGGCCGCGCCTAAGTTCAAAGACGCCACAGTCGCAGTCCTCCTCAACTTGGACCAGTCGAGCCCCAACAAGAACACCGTGAGCTTGTTCTTGAATGGTACACGCCAGTGTCCGCCCCAGCCCATACCAGAGCACCTGTGTGGAAAGCCCCTTTACCCCACCCTCTCATACAAGAATGTGTCTGTAGAAGTGAACTTCGGCCCCACTCCCCGCAAAGCCCTGCCATTTAGCTGCCACATGCTGGCAAGCGCAGCGGCCGCAGACGTGGAGGCATCTCCCTGCAAAGCAGCGAACAAGAAGCCCGAGGTGGTCCTGCCCGTGGGCTTGCCCTCTCAGGGATACTTCGACTGGGTGGACGAGTTCGTGGAAAGGAACCCGGGCTACGTTGAGCTGAGTGATCGAAAGATCCTGGAGTGGGCACAGAAGAGTGGCCTCTGGAAACCAAAGGGTGGTGGATCTCTGGACAAGCCCGAAGGGAGTTTTGGTGTCCCGGCGCTCGATGACTGGAGCGTGCGCCGAGTTCTGCAGAATGTCTCCCCTTGCCTGAACCGCAGCTACGTCATCGGAGAGCTGAAGGCCAACTTGATTGCCGGTGACCGAGAGGCCACGCTGAGCCGGTTCAACTCGCAGGACTTCGCTCGAAAGGCTGTGGTTGTCATGGGGGAGCCGACGGCCGAGTACAAGGCGAGGGTCCAGTCCCTCATCTTGGCCGAGAAGAAGTCCAAGGCGGAGCAGGAGCAGAAGCGAAAAGCGCAGGCAGAAGAGCGGAAGAGGATGCTCGAGCTGAAGCGCAAGAAGGCGGAGGAAGCAAGGAAGGCGAAGGAGGCGGCGCAGAAGAAGAAGGAGGGCAAGGACGACAAGGAAGACAACGGAGACGACGCGAAGGTCGAGGAAGCTGAGGAGAACGAGGACGTGAAGATGGAGGAGGCAGCCGTTGTGGAACTGACGGAGGAGGAGAAGTCGCTCTCCTACCGGACGGGTCCCGTCCCAGATATCTCAGACCGTGAGCTGACGAAGTCCTTCGCCAAGTTCAGCATCCCGACCCAAGAGGAGGGCTTCGATGCAGTCAGCTTTGCCTGGCAGGCCCAGGGTGACTGTGCGGCGCTGCTGAAGAAGTGGATCCTCCAGAAGAAGCTGACGCAGCGCGCAGAGGCCACGGGGAACGGAACGAGCTCACAGCGTACAGCGTGGCAGCTCTCGTCGTGCGTCGTGATATGTCGTGATTCCATCATGTTCCTTCGTCCTGTTCCTTCGCTCCGTTGTAGGACCTGCAGCCCGGCGCCGGCTTCAAAGAGGTGTGGACGAAGTGGCAGAAGACCATCCAGGCTGGAGAGCCCAGATGGGACCTGCGCCGCTTCTCCGTGTTCCGATTTAGTTCCGACCCCCAAGCCCGCGGCGCCCTGCGCTCTTGCAACATCTTGCATCTATGCTTCGTCCCACCCATGCAAACGAAAAGCGACCGACCACCGACCACCCTGCTAAAAGAAAGAAGCGTGACTGCCGCAACATCAGCAGTGTCATGAATGTGTTCTTGCTGCCAGGAATGGAGGAGGCGGCACGCCGAGTACAAGGAGCCGTCGAAGCGGAAGGCGCTCGCAGCAAAGAAGCTCGAGGACGCCAAGAAGACCATGGAGGAGGAGAAGAAGAAGCTGATGGAAGCCGGGGACGAAGATGCTGCCAAGGCTTTGGAAGAGAAGTTTGCGCAGGACACGGCCCCAGTGGAGGTCAACTTCGACGACCTCGACGTCTTTGCGGTGGAGGATGTGATGGATCTGGGGAACTGTATGCCTTTGTTCGCGAACTTTGTGTATGAGGACTGGACACTGCTCACCCTAAGGGCAGAGCTCCACCTCCTCCTCCACAGCTTCAAGAAAGACTTGGACGATCCAGATCGGCCGGGCTTCGTGGAAGCTCATCTGGCATACTACTATCAGAAGTACTTCAAGAAAAGCTGGAACTTCGGCCAGTACGGCCTTGCGAAGTTCACAGATTTGTTGGACATCATGAAGGATGCCCTCACCGTGGACAGCACCTCCAACTTCCTCCAGGCCATGTGTACGTCCGATTGTATCCGATTTTCGGTTCGGGCAGGTGGGGGCCTGTACTTCTGGCTGCCATCGGCTCGTGAATCTTGCAGCTTAAAATGTAGCTTAAAGGCCGTGCAAGCCGAAGACGTGGGGCTGGAGACATTCCTCAAGTACACTGAGGCGTCCTTGTGAGCTTGCTTCCATATGCTTCCATTCTGGGCCTGTCTCCGCCGATGTCTCAGGACCACCGACGAGAACGGGAGCGAAGAGTCGATGCAGGCGACGAGACGGCCAAGCTGAAGTTCACCAGGCACACATGCCGCATGCGCCCATGCCGCATGCGCGCCCATGCCGCCAGGCACCCCGCGTCGCGCTTTGAACCTTGCGTCCCTCTGCGAAGCACCGCCAGGCCAACGCCGCCCCCCACGCGGCAGGCAGCCGCCGCCTTAATCGTACAGCTGACCTGCCCCACCCCGACCCCCCCCCCCGAGAAGCGAAGAGAGAGCGAGAGCTTGCGGAGAAGAAGAAGAATAAGAAGCAGAGAACGTGGGCAGGACAAGGGCAAGGGCTCGGTCAGCGGCGGCAAAGGCGCGCTGTTTGCCATACATCGGATGATACCATGATATTTCCAAAGCAACTCATGGCTGCACCGGAACCCTCAGCTTTTTCGATTTTCAGACTCCCAGCCTTCCACAGGGGCCTTGCCTAGGCCTTGCAAGGGCCTCCCAGGTTTGTTCATTTTCGGTCTCCTTGCCGCTGCTAGCGGCTAGTGTGAGCTCACGGGAATCGGCACAGTGCAGCATTGGCCTCCATGCAGATCCTTTGTCAGACCTCAGAATCTCAGAAACTTCCAAACCTGTCAAGCCTGTTCGCCCTACAGCCCCAAACCGCGCTTGGCCTTCGAAGGGAAGGGCGGATTCAGTGCCTTAGGTGTATTGATTCGGTGGCCAGGCAGCAGACCGCCTCAATCGTCGTATGAAAGTCTGCGAACTTAGCACTTGCTGCTGCCACCGATTTGCGCCTGGTTTTCCGCATGGTCGTGCTGAGGCTCATACTACTCGAACAAGAGGCCGTACCAATCATCCGGTGGTCCGCCGGCAAGAACCTTGGAACGACAAATTGAAGGCTTGCACTCGGGCTACCCGGCTAGCGTGAGTCTTGCCACCCCAGGCCAAGCAGCCCCGGACATCTTATGGGTCGTATGGGGGCGTGATGCCCAGAATCCTTGTTGTGGGCGATTGAGTAGCAGATGCAACAAAGAACTCCTGTACGCCATGGGCCAGAGCCTGCGTTGCTATGGTGAGGCTATGGCCGACGATGAGCCAGAGGGCGCATCTGGCACCAACTGCGGTAAAACACACTTCAAAGGGCAGACGCTCTGCAGGCGGAACGCCTCAGAGTTGTCGTCGTGAGTCATCGCGCATCACATTGCATCATGGTGGTAGCCGAGGTGGAACACCGTACAACGTACCCTAACCCTAGATCTATCCCTTGCAAGCATGGAAGTCACATCTGTTCGACTTCATGAAATATCCGGCTTACAGATCGTATGGCGAGTGCTTGCTGTGGACAAACACTTTGCGTGTTCTGCCGCCTTCATCCAGTTACACATGGGCAGCCTTGCCTAATGCATCCTAATGTTTTGGACGCGTGGCTTAAGAGTCAAGAGTTGGTCATGCAAACTGGAACAGAAGACTGACAACCGCCAACTGCCATCAGAGAACGCAACGCAAGCAAGGGGCGCAATGCGTGACATGACTCACTCAACCTACAAGCTTCTGTGAACATCCCTGTAGCTCACCTGGATGGAGCCCAAACTTGAGGAGGTGAAGGCCTTCGAGCTTAATTAAACTGCTTCGGACTCCGGACAGCATCTTTCAGCCCAGGATCAGGAAGATGTCCATGGTGCAGCCGCTGGCCCAGCCACTGGCACGGCCTCTCCTGATCCGGAGCAGGGGCCTCAGCTCGCAGAATCTCGCAGCATCTCACAAATGCAATCGATTTGTTGCTTTCAGAGCAATGCAGGGATCCTCGCGATGAGAATGAGGCATCGGATGGCATTGGTCAAAGGGGGCTGGGTTTCCGTGGCAGCGCTTGTAACCTTGAGCTTCGGGAGACTGACAAATCTCAAGTTATGAGCACTTGAGGGCTTTGGACCAAGCATCCTGGGGTACAGTGGGAGGCAGAGCGTGTGCCCGAAAATGGCCGTGCTCCCAGTGCTGTACCCATGCGCCGATGTGCACAAAGCAGAGCCGCATTTGCCTCAGACAGGTTCTGGATATCCGGCGACAGGTCTGGAGGAGGCAAGTGGGGCACTGCAGGCTGTGGGGCATTGTGGGCTGATGGCGTGCTTGGCCAGGATGAGGTCGCCGATGAAGCAACAAAGCAAGACGAGGCCGAGAGCCCAGTCTGCTCGTGCGCGTAAAATCTCGTATCAACGTTTTGCGCTTAACTTTTCAACATATCCGCACTTGCGATGCAGATCCGAGAGGTAGTCCTTCGAAACAGAAGAGGGTTGCCACCGCCGGTCCCTCCAAAAGTGTGCTGGGCTTAAGCGCGCTTGAGGACAACGAGGAGAGGTTTGCCTTTCTTGTGTCCTTTCTTTCGATCTTTCGATTACCTGCGCGCACCTGACCTTAGGCCTAGCTTGGACGAGCTGTCCAATGACATGGATGTACCTTCAGAGCTGCCGACGTCGGTGAATTGGCTGCAGCGGATCCAATCCCTTTGAGCGCCGTTCGCAAGCAGCCATGCAAGCATGCAAGCATGCAAGCATGCAAGCAGCATGGAAGCAGCATGGAAGCAGCCTGTGCAGGTTCAGCCCGAGGCTGGGATGCGGACTGTTTGTGCTACACGGTGCCGAAGAGTTCTGCTGCAGAAACAAGGAGGCAGAAAGCGTGCCGCTGAGCTCCATAAGGCCGAATGTGCGACATGATGTGAACTGTCTGTGCGTGTGCGCGGGCGTGTGACCTTTTGCTTGAAGGGAGCTCGTGGAGCAGCGGCGGGTCAACACGGCCCTGAAGCGCCTCGAGGAGGGAAGAGGTCCAGGAACAGAGCACGGAGCGGCGAGGAGTTATGGGGCCGAGGCCCGCTGGAGGTTGGGGGAGGGAATGGGAGGGAGAAGCGGTGTCTTCACACGTGATGCGAAATCCCAGGCAAAATCTGCCCTACCCCGAAAGAAGCATACGTCATACCATCACGCCGTTTCCACCTTTTTCCACCTTTTAGGGAAACCCTTAAAATTAAACCAAATAAATCATTAAACATCAATAAACCCGGCCCACATGAGAAAATTGTTTGACAATTTAACGGTCTTATTACACAGCTGCCAATAATTTCCACTCATGAAGTACGAGTATCTTGCACTTCGATCTATCTCTCTATCCATCTGTCCGTTCGAGTTATTTGTTTTGCTGTTCGGTTCCATTTCAGTTTCGTTTTCTTTGATCGTCTTCGGAGCTGCGTCTCCAGGGCCGGCTGCTCCGCCTGCGCTGCTTGGCGAGCATGCGGCGCTATGCCGAAGCGGCAGAGGCGCTGGGCATTTGCAGGTGGCATTCGCCTTGGCGAGAAGAGGAGGAAGCAACTCCGACTCTTGCTTTGCAGGAGTGCAAGCAGATGGGTGACGAGGCCGCCTGCTTTGAGGCGGCATGTAGCTGCTCCGAAGCTGAAATTTGAATAAGAACACGTAAGAAGACTCGGCAACACGTTTTGTGACCTTCCTTGGTGCTGTGGATCGTGCAGCAGGTTAAGTTCTTCCTCGCGCAGCTTCCTTGGCTCCTACATGCAGATGCATACCAGACCATGCTGCAGCTGAAGGTCCAGCATCCATCACGTTTTTTGCACTTGTCAGCTCTGCTGGTGATGCTTGGACTGACTGGAGAGAGGCTCTGGCACAAAGTTGGCCAAGCGATGGTGGGGGCACCCCAGCCCAGGGAGTTTGACTTTTGCAGCGTGCTTTCCTATGCTTTCCTATGCTTTCCTATGCTTTGCTATGATTTCCTATGCCTTCCTATGTCAATTGCTCTTTTTGCTTGCGCTCTCCAAGGCCCAGCCAAAGATCGACTGGAGCTCCTTCAGGTTGGACTTGTCTTGTGTGCGATTCTTCGTGTTCGCTGTGAGAGTCGTGAAGAGGAGAAGGTCATTGGGGGTGAGGTTCTGTCCCACTCGTCCCTGACCGTGGGCCATGGGCGCATGGCTGCCGAAGAGTTGCAGCGGGCCGTGTCCGAACGTGAAGGTCCACTGCAAGATGGAACAGATTCCGAGTGTGTCAGTAAGATTGAGTTCGACCCGACCAGATTGCCGTGAACTCTGGTCGCTGCTGGGTGCGCCAAGCAGTAGCAGACGTGTGGACAGCATCGGATGCTTTGCTCACGGTTTTTCTTCCAAGTGTGTTGGCTTGAGTGTCACAGTCAGCCAGGAAGACACCACCTGTCTGGGGGCAACCTCCCTGCGGCAGATGTTGCCTTCGCAAAAGCGCAGACCGCGTCCGGGCAGGCACCTGGGGTAGGGGGAGACAAAGGCATCATCTGGCTGCAGCGACACTGTCTCGTCGCAGTGGTACCACAGATTGCAGGGTGCTGCAGAGAGTCAAGATTCAAGAAATGAATAAGAAAGATCAAGGAAGGGGCTGGAGCATCTGAGCTCCGCCAAGAAAGCTAGTCCAGAGAGTCATGCCTTTCATGGTGTGCACGGCTGTTTGCATTCGAACGGCTCTTTGCATTCGAAGAACGATCGGCGTAAACGCGCTTTCCTCAAAAGGCCAGGCGAAGACGCATGCGCATGTTTGTGTGCATGCAGGACTCCACGGCGGCATTCTCAGCCAAAAAGTTGGCACAGGAGACACGCGCCACTTTACCTTCCCCTTTGACTTCCCTTTTGCCTTTGCGGCCTCCTCTTATGAGGTCCTGCTCAATTCGGGACTTCGTGCCATGTCCTTGGGCGACTTCCAGGCTGCCAGGTCTCCTGACGTTTGTTGCGGTGTGGCGGTTCTTGTTGCCGAAGTAAGCTGAACATGTGCAGAACACATGACATGCAAAGCTCCCAGTGAATTGCAATTGCCAGCCAGGGATGCATTCGAAGCAGCGGCCACTGCCTTGCACGCTGACAAAGACGCGCGGCTGCAGGAGGTACCCTTTGCCTCACAGCTTTCAGCCCTCGTAACCCTCTTACTTCTCGCCAGCTCATTGGACAGGTCCTTGCGGCGGAGAACAACCTGGCTGTCTGCAAGTTCTACACCAAAGACTGTTCTCAGAAAGAATCCGGGAGAGGGAGAAAGACCTAGACCCACCTTCTCTGCGCATCAGGTGCTTCGCACATGCTCGTTTCGCTCATGTCGTGTCCAGGACTTGCGCGGCGCCTGTGAGCGGCTGAAGGCCTGATCTGTATTCCCGCGGTTCTCGCTTCATTCCTTCAGAAGCCTTTTTTTAGTTCTTATGTACTCTGATAATGCAGGCACCTCGAATCTGCATACCAGGTCGTCAGCATCTGTGCATAGTGAAGCGAATCTTACATGAATTTTCTATACGGCCCATGTTTGCACTGTGCGATTTGAATCTTTTTGAGTGGCTTGCGCTTCTCCGCTCTCAGCTCTGTGTGCAGGCCTTGGTCCTCAAGGACCCGGTGCGATTCCTCGTGCCGTGCCTTCTGCAGAACTTGGCGTCGCTGTACGAGTTTGCACAGGACAGGATGATATGACACAAAGCCATTCTGACACAGCGAGCCTGATAGGAGCAATACCGTGCCGGAGCGAGCCTACTAGACTCCCCTTCAGACTCTCTACGTGCGTGTGGGTCTCTATTTGCGACATGGTTATTTCTACGATGTCCCCCACCAATGAACCTGGAAGCCGGTGAATGTTCACAGAGGCTGTGCCCCTTAGCAAAGGGTTTGTCCAGGATGCCGCCAGCCAACGGAAGGCTCTGCGTGATCTTGCAGGTGCTGCACAGCCTGGGCCTCGACTCCCTCGACACTGCAAAGCGTCATGTTAATGTCATGTTGAGTCAGATGGCGTGTTGATGGTCCAGGTTGGAAGATCTGGAGCCACGGCTTTTCCAATCACCGCAAAGTTAAAAGCAAGTGAAGCAGTTGCCTTCGGCTGCTTGGCTCTTCCGGTGCAAGATGCTGTTCGCTCTGGGTTCAAGCAATCCACCTCTTTGGCTGTGGCATTCGACCTTGCACCTATAGCCACCGTGAACCACCCATATGGCCTCGCATGAACTCACGTGAGACAAGAGGCTTGAAAGAAGCCGTAAGCCGTAAGCATATAAGCAACATGGAAGCGGCGCTGCCCAGTTGTACACACAGGAGTGTACTCGCCAACCACTTGTCCAAGTTGCCGGCGTCCAGCAGCCAGGATCAAGCTCAGCTTGGCCTTCCCGGTGCTACTACAGCGCTTGCAACGCTGCTTGTTCCAGCAAGCGCAGGCTTTGTAGGCCTCGCCGCTCGACGCCGTGTCTGGTCGAAGGCAAAGAGGTCAGAAAAGTGGTGTGCAAAACTGACCAGACTGACCTGCTCACGGTCCGACAAGGATGGTGACGAGGGCTCCAAAGCCTCCAAGGAGGAAAGAAATGACATTCAGGACACTGGCGCTGGTGGCCCGGATGAGCTTGATGATGCAGCCTTTTTTGCAGCTTTCCGAAAGCGAGCCCAGGAAGTTGAGCAGCAAGAGATGGAACGACAAGGTGTAGTTGACCGAAACTGGCAGGCTGGACGTGCTGATGTAAAGGTGGGTGCTGTTGCAAACGACTGGGTTCGCCGCGTGATCTTGGTCGACGACGAACTCTTCGTCGGCACCGCTACGCGCGGCGTGCAGAGATATGGGCTAGGCAGTGATGAGCCTCGGCAGTTTTTTCCTGTCAGCGGTGACCCGACCCGAAGTGTTCCGGCAGACCACCAGGCAGAGTACGACCCTGAGACATCTGTGACATCCATTGCATGGAGCGGCAGGTGTTTGTTCGCAGGGCTGGCTGGTGGGCGAGTGCACGCATGGAGGGAAGATGGCACGCTCCTGTTAGACACGGTGGTTTGTCCAGAGAACTTTGCACGCCCTTGCTTCGTGTACGTGCATGAGAACATGCTGATTGCTGCTGCAGGCGAGGCGGTCATGCGCTGGCATGTGGATGAGCTGGAGTCCGATGAGTCTGATGGGGCCAAGCAGCCTGCCAGGATTAAGGTGAATGGCAACGTGCACAGCTTGGCCGCAGGATTTGAGGGAAGCTTCGCTCTCGGATTGGAGGATGGGACTCTGGAGGTTCGCAGCCTGGAGCATCTTAACCTGCTATCCCGACGCGCAGGCGCACATCGCTTCGCCATCTCGGCCGTGCTTGTAACAGCGGAGCAGATACTGACCGGGGACGCCGCTGGGAACCTGGTGTCCTGGCGCGCCGGGGCTGCGATGCCCGGGGAGGACTGGGAGAAGCTTTGGCAGCGCGAGCATCGAGGCCGGGTGGTGGCCATCAGCCAGGGTGGTGGTGAGGTCATTGTCAGTGCCGCCCTGGACAGCTTCATTCGTGTTTGGAATGCCGAGTCCGGGGACCTGCTCTTTGCTATTCCAGAGCATCGTGTGTGGCTTGGTTCACTGAGTATGTCCCCGGACTGCAGCCTCATGGCCACAGATGGAAGGGACAACGCTGTGTACCTCTACAGATTCAGTGAAGACTGAACCGCCGTGGACATGCAAGGCAGAAGAGCCCGGCTAGACCTGTAGGCAGCACGATCTTCCGTTGCTGTGGAAGGGCTGAGCCAACATTTGTGATTCTTTAGGCTCAAGCTCTTCGGAGCTAGAGAACGAGCATGGTCGAATGTAGTCCAAGGCAAGTGCTCGGGGACCGCTGAGGCCCATTGCTTTCGGATCACCACACCCTGTGGCACTGTGCCACACCGTTTCCAAGCAGGCCTGTGAATGAGACGGTACCTGCACCATGGGGTCCGCAGCTTACGCCTAGTTCTGCAGTGTTATACAAGTGTTATACATCTGCCAGCACTGCCTGGATTTCCACCGCAAGGCTGCTGCCAGCCTGGATCGAGGATAGCCTTCCAGATCCCGACCATGTCGGGCACCCTGGGGACTGAGCCACTATGAGCCACTTGCAAAAAGACTTTTTTTTGCGGTACTCGCAGGGCTTCCTGCGCCGAGCATTCAGACTAAGTTGTCTCGGTGGAGGTTTTCGCTTATGACACGGTGAAGCTGGTGCGCATCCTTGATCGACGCTTGGGGCCTGGGGCTCGGAGTCCTTGTACATGTCGGACCCAACGCGCGAGACTCCAATCAAAGAAGTTTACTTTTACCTAGCTACCTAGCTACCTCCATCAACAGCACGATTCCCGAGCGTCCCAGTGATTTGTGAGTTTGAGCAAGGCCAGAGTCCCAGACAGTCCCAGAGGTCCCAGGCTCCAGATACCACGTCTGCGGCAGGTTCATCTACTGGGGTGTCCAGGCCCTGGTTGCCTTTTACATGGCCAGGCTCTCAGTTGCGTTTCCCTGCCTCCTCGTCTGAGCGTGAGCTCTGCACAGATCGTCATCGTCTTCATTATGAATAAAGCTTATCAAGACACGGCGCATCCGCCGCGGCTTTGAAGCATCACCGTGTCACCCACCTGCGGCAGGTCAGTATGAAAGCACAGCGTGACATCCTCAATATTGGCCAAATCATGCCAGGAGAAGTCCACCGGCTGGATGTTGACGGAGGTGCTGCAGTGCCGCCCCCACCACACCCAGCAAGGCGAGTCAAAGCTAGGCCATTCCTGGTGCATGTCGTGAGGCCACAGCTCTCCCACTTGGGCATTTCTTGGGATGTCTACGACAGAATCACAAATCCTGGCCATAGTCTCAGCCAGCACATGACTGCTCTAGCAGCAAAACCATGTGAATTGTGAGAGTCTGCCAAAAGCTCACAACATCTGAGACCCGTGAAGGTGAAGCAGATGCGGTGTTCATCCCGACCCGAATCCTCATTACGCGAGGTCAGACGCAGGCTTGCCGGCTTGCCACTACCAAAGACCAGTAGCAATTTGTGGCTTGTTGCGGTACTCCTTTGAGTCTCAGGAAGATGAGTACTGCGAGTCCCCGTCTCATCCTTGTAAGGCGCGCCTCGTTTCGTGTATATCTGATTGCCTGCATGAGAGATGGGCGCACAAGCGAGAGGGGTGTGTGTGTGTGTGTGTGTGTGTGTTTGTGTGACATTTGTTTTTGAATTTTAAGCCCATATTAGAATCCGTTCCAAACCCAGCATGCAAGCCATTGTGTTCACAAACGGCGGGCGGCTGCGCCGGCCTAGCTGAAATACAGAGGCACTAGCGACACGTGCTCGCAGAAGCACCGAGAGGGTCGCCGTTCGCGATCTGGAATGTGCACGGCGCGTGGGGCAGAGCGACACGGGCACGCGTAAACACCGAGATGGTCGTCGTTTACGACCCAGGCGCGAGACACAGAAGCCTTAATTAGTCAAAAAACTCCCCCCAACAAAAACAGAAGCATCCTTGCTTGATGCCGCTCTCTTTGTCTTTGGATTGCAGGAGGCACGGGATTGCAATGTCGGCGATCCACAGGTGCAGCGCATGGCCGGAGCCACAGCATACTGTTTTAGGATGTTGTAGGTAGTCTCCTTTCAGTATGCAGTCATGGGCTTCAATCACGCGTCTTTAGAAGAGCAGTGGAAGAGCCAAAAAATCCCAGCTTGAGGAATGCCAGAATGGTTTCTGCATGCGACGCCAGTGGTGTCCTGCAGAGAACGAGAATTGGGCTAGCACGGAGGCTCAAGCAGTCCATCGTGCTTGCATTGCACTTTGCTTCGAAGCTGATCTCGTCTATGCAGGCATATTTGCTTTGCTCCTGATATTCCCTACAACTGCCAGACGCACTATCTCGAGTTCGAGAAGGTGGAGCTCTGGTTCAAATCTTATGTGCACTACCACAAGCAGGGCACCTGGCCTTCCTTGCATGTCCTTGCAAAAGATCGCCCCTCGTTTGGTCGGCCATGCATCTTGGAGGTTCGGGCTCGACGTGACCACGGCGGACGAGAAAACTTCAATCCCGTACCCTCAGAGGTGTGGGCCGATGCGCTCTCTGCAGTGCGATGGGAAAGAGAGTTGTGCGCATGGGCAGGGGTGCGAACACGTACCGGCTTCAAGACCTGATCCGCATGACAAATTATGCCCCCGAGGAGCTCTCCTTTTTTCCCGTGCCGTTGCGTTGGTACGTGCAAGATACATGGGGGTGCCAACGTAGCCCTGTTTCATGGTATTTGAGAACTCTTTCCTGAATGTTCTGGGTGTCGGGAGGGAAAAGTCAAAAAGCGAGCCTGAGCCGACACCATCTAGACCTTGCGCACGGGGTGGGTGGGTGGGGAGGGGCTTGGGAGCTCCTTTCAAGACAAGTAGTAGAGGATGTGCAGGCTTATGACAAGGCATCCCGAATCTCTCTGTTTAGACTCCCAGAAGTGCTGGCCGCCGGATGTAATTTGGGCATCCAATGCATATTCAGCCTTAATGGTCTACAGTGCCAGGAGTTTGTGGAACTCGGTGCGGTCATGGTCTTGAATGGCCTGTTCGACTGCAACCTTGACACTGAACTTTGTGAGATGAAGGCCCGCGCCTGACCTTTTTTCATTTGGGTAAGACGACTCAGAAGAGTTCGGATGTCTGGGCAGCTTATGGACCAATGGAAGGTGGAGACTGCCACTGTGGATACGAAACGGGCTTCAACCACGTGTATGAAAACATCTATTACGAGGCTCGCCTCTTCTGGGCTGATGGTTGAAGCTCTGTAAGAGGACCTCCTGAGAGTTTCTGAGTACATTCGGTCATACACGTACGCTCTATACTGCTCAGAATGGTGTTCGCAAGCGGGACGTCTACCGCATGTATGGCATCCGGCTGCTAACTTTTGCTACAGGTCTGCACCTAAGGCCTGAGCTCCATTTCTGTCTCTTCTTGGAGATTTTTGGTGCGAGACATGCCCAGGATTCGGTGGGAAGACAAAGTTCTCTCAAATTGTGCGGGCCATGGGAGCTTCACTATCTCGCTGTCGATTCTTTGCTCTGCTTTGTGGCTAGGTTCTGCAGTTGTCTTCGGGCATCGCACTACTTGGCACAGCTGAGTTGGTGTGGCTCTCTGAAGCGATGAGCTCTGAAGAGATGATGTGAGTATGGTAAGTTTCTGAGATTGCGGACTTCTGGCTCATGAACTGCGTACCCGAGCGCAAGCCCAGCCCTTAAAACGGCTACTGTGGCCCCTTGCATGCGATGATCAGCACACGGTTTCCCGCAAGTGCAGATCCGTGACAAGCCATCTGTAACAGCAGGCACTACACCGACCAGAAGATCAAGCAAATGGATGCTGCCAGCGATGCCTGAGCGGACGCGCCGGATGATCCGGATGCTTGAATAGTACATGGTACGAACCGTTGTACATGGAAAAATTGTTCGATGAAGGCATTCTTCATCTGTGGAGTATCCTCAAGGCAGTGCCTTATAGTGTCTCACCGCCTACTGAAGCGGCTACTACTCAGTACTTAGTCGCGACAAGGGAGCTGAGTCTGTTGGTGTTCTCGTGGCTGTACGCTCTTGCCTGGAATCGACACCTGTATCCCATCAACGTGTGGGCTTTATCGTGACCAGTGCTTAGGCTTAGAGCCAGTTAGAGCTGATTCGGCTGTGTTCTTCGGACGACTTGTCAGCTGCGTGCTCAGTTGCATGGGTGAGCACCATTAGATGAATCAGGTGCGTCTTCAATGCTCGTGAATGCTAGTGCGGCGCATTTGGTGTCCGGCTCTGTACGCTTTTGTCACATTAGCTGAGGCCATGCTACGTGTCGCGATAGCTTTCTTTATCATAAGGCGCTTTGCAGTCAGTTTGCTGAGTTCAATTTGCTCAAAGTGCCCAAAGTGCCCAAAGTGCCCAAAGTGCTTGCCAGGCTCGGCCTTGCTGACGAGTCATGGCAGGCCAGAGATGAAGAGTGACTTCAAAGGGTTAATTGCATATGCATATAAAGATTTAAAGATCAAAAACCGGAATCTGGCAATTGAACGCCAGGAAGCCTGCTCAGAGGCAAACCAGGGGCAACTGGGGCTTCCTCAGCCCACCGGGGTGGTTGGGTGGGCCCTCATCAACAGCCCCACCACTGCCTGAAACGATATGGGCATTCGTTCGCTTGAAACCTTAAGTGCAGAGTTCGTTTAATCTTGCGCTTGCGCCAGAATCCGGTGCGCTGGAGGATACGCCGATTTTGACATCCCTTTGGCAAGCGACATCCAGCAAGGACAACGATGCCATTGACAGGCAGGACTCTGTGGTTCTTCATCTGACGCAGTATTGTGGCAGCAAGCCATAACAAGCCCACAGCTTCAGAGTTCGTTGAAACATGCTAGCCTTGTGATGTAGGCTTTTGGATAGCAGCGAATCAGCAGCGTCTGCAAGATCCGGTGACGGACGTGGTCTTGCCTGGCCGCTTGCCTCTTGACAGTTCAGATGTGCAAGAGTTACGCGGGCATCTCGATGCCGAGGTGGGCATGGGAATTTCAGAATGAGTACGTCCTCGCGTCCATCATAGTGAATGGTGGGGATGTCACGTCCGAGGATGAGGACCGGTGATCTTGCAAGGCTCCAGGAATCGTGGCACGTGGCGTCTTTGAGCATTTTTCAAGGATGAAGCTGGCAAGCCTGCCTATCGAATGTGAGCAGCCCTCAGCCCTCTCAGCCCTCTCAGCCCCCTCTCCTTCACTTAACATAGCAATCGTGCCGAGGCTCCGACAGCTCCGACTGTGACAAGGAGAGTCTGCTGCAGAAGGCCAAGGCTCTTGTGGAGGAGCGGAGATCGAATGCCCACCCAATTGCATCCAGTTGCTTCTCACGGCCTCTTCTTCGTCTCCTGCAGGAGGTCAAGAAGGCCAAAGAGCAGCGTGCAGCCGAGCGTGAGAAGGTGCCGAGTCCTCTTGGATGCAACGCTTGTAAGATGTAAGTGCATCGCATCGGCTCCCCGAAGGAGGATTTCGACGACGAGGAGGAGGAAGAAGAGCAGCCTTGAGTGAAAAAATGCATGGCTCGCATCATCGATCAGGAGAGAGAGAGAGAGAGAGATGAGTAAAATCGAGGGTCAAAGTCACAGCATAACATTGAGCTGAGGCTTGGTGACGACGAATTCTGAGAGATATCTCTTGAATCCAAGCTGTGCTGAGAGCATTACGATGCGATTCTGTGTTAATGCTGTTAATGCTCTAGTCGGTCCAGGCCTGGCTAGACCAGAAAGGCCCGACTCGCAGAGCAGAATGTCTCATACATGGACCCGACAAACCAGCGCGCACTGGTGCGGATGCGTTCCACAAATTTTGTGATCGGACCGCATATGGGTGATGTAATTCGAGACCGGAGGAAGCCGCGCAAGGCTATCTATTGGCAATGCATGCGAGCCTACATACTGCTGCAATGGTTGGCGTTGGAAACACGTCAAGTGCTGCAGGGAGTCAACACTTTTCACAGCCTCGCAGGTTGCTGAAGATGAATGAAGCGTGTACCTATGCTGATGCAGTCACCGTCGCATCCTATCAGGATTGTTAAGTCCCTCCAGCACAACCCTCGCCCGCCCGAGCTCCGGCAGCGCGCAGACAGTCGGGAGCTGAGCTGAGGCTGCTAGGCGAGCGTGGTACTGAGTGACGGCTGCCTGACTGAGGGATGCCGTCCCCTGCGGATAAGCGCAAGATCGTGAAGAAGCGCACGAAAAAGTTTCCGCGCTTCCAGGCAGATCGTTTCAAGCGTATGAACCCTGCGTGGCGCAAGCCACGAGGCATTGACGGGCGCGTGCGAAGACGCTTCAAGGGCTCGACTCTCTGCCCAAAGATCGGATACGGCTCGGACAAGAAGACCAGGTTCCGCCTGAAGAGTGGCTTCTACAAGTTCTTGGTGCGCTGCCCAGCTGACCTGGAAATGCTGCTCATGCACAACGAGAAGTACGCCGTGGAGATCGCGCACAACGTCGGGGCCAAGAAGCGCAAGGAGATTGTGGAGCGCGCAGACCAGCTGCGCCTGTATGTGCCTGGCCCGGTACATGACGAGCTTGCTGTGAGGTTACGTTTTAACGGTTAACGTAGCTTACGCGCATCATGGTCCGAGTACGGTATACAGAAACCTGCTTTGCGGCTGCTTAGGTCACAAACAGGAATGCGCGTCTTCGCACGGAGGAGAACGATTGAGCTGCAATCATGGCGAGAGACGGTGAGACTGTGCTGGGAGATTCAAAAGAACAACGAGCGTTACGTCGGCTTCGCATCTATACAATTTGTGCCCCCAAGATAGTCAAAGCATCCCTAAGAATGCCGACGTTTGACAGTTTCAGTGGTTATCCGAAGCTCTGCCCGAAATCATCCCAACCCAATTCCCTTTGCGCAGCCCAGCCAGGCATTGAAAAGACGATGTTGGCGCTTGACGCACGGAACCTTTGCAATGCTTGGTGCTTGCTCAAAAAATGCTTCAGGTAGGTCCCTCCAGCACAACCCTCGCCCGCCCGAGCTCCGGCAGCGCGCAGACAGTCGGGAGCTGAGCTGAGGCTGCTAGGCGAGCGTGGTACTGAGTGATGGCTGCCTGACTGAGGGATGCCGTCCCCTGCGGATAAGCGCAAGATCGTGAAGAAGCGCACGAAAAAGTTTCCGCGCTTCCAGGCAGATCGTTTCAAGCGCATGAACCCTGCGTGGCGCAAGCCACGAGGCATTGACGGGCGCGTGCGAAGACGCTTCAAGGGCTCGACTCTCTGCCCAAAGATCGGATACGGCTCGGACAAGAAGACCAGGTTCCGCCTGAAGAGTGGCTTCTACAAGTTCTTGGTGCGCTGCCCAGCTGACCTGGAAATGCTGCTCATGCACAACGAGAAGTACGCCGTGGAGATCGCGCACAACGTCGGAGCCAAGAAGCGCAAGGAGATTGTGGAGCGCGCAGACCAGCTGCGCCTGTATGTGCTGTGCTCAGTGGCCAAGCAAGCTGTGCTGCTGCCCAGAACGCAGAGCTTAGCGCGTCTTCACTTTTGATTCAGATGATGCAAGCGAATGGATGGAGACTTCTCAAACCACTAGCAGCAGGAAAAACAACCCTGAGCAATCCGGGAAGTTAGTTGATGACCCCAAAGCAACGGGCCCAGTGAATGGTGATCCCCCTCGTCATGTTAAGTGCAACATGTTGTATGGGAAGCGGCGCACAGGTCACGAACAGGAATGCTCGCCTCAGGACGGAGGAGAATGACTGATCGATCTGATAGCAACTTGATGAGACCGGAGATGCAACGTTTCGCTGAGGAGGGAAGCTGGCAAAGGAAAAGTGACAGTGACAGCATCAGGATGTGGCAGGTGTCCTCCACAAGCTAAGACTAGGGACTCAAGTGGCATTCTGCAAGCCGCAGCCGCTAGCGGTTGGCAGTTTACATTACAGCTTCGTTTCGTCAACCCAGAGCATTGCACAAATATGGCACATTTTGGTGATCGCCTGAGTGTTGGAGAAGACAGTTCCGAGACAGCGACGGACTAGACGCTGCAAATACCCAACTCAGCTTTGGCATTTATTTCAGACTGCATTGGTGAGTTCGCAGCTCCTCCCCCCTGCGTGCCATGGCCTATGGGATCCGTCCTTTGCCTTCCCTGCGCCATGGCGTGTTGCCTCCTGAAGTTTGTGCTCGGATCTCGGCCTGTCAGACATGCATATTCATGCTACTTTTCCGCGGGCTGCTGGCATGGTTATGCGGCGTCGTGCGGTCGTGCTATGATATATCGCCTGGATGCCAAGGCCAAGGCCTTCTTTTCCACAACTACGGGTGACACGCTGAGGCCGTGTAATAGAAAGAGGGACCCCTGCCAATGCCCGAGCGTGAAGGGTGCCAGACCTGTACTCAAGTAACATAAGAGACTGGAGTTGGTAGATTCAACTCCCTTGCGTGGCATCGTGCATTCGTGTCCTTGTGGTAGCCGAAAGGAACCATTTCGAGGAGCCCGCGGATGCCCTCATGGCCAGGTGCTGGTTCGTAGGTTGTAGGCCCAGTCTTCTGGAGGTTGCCCGACGTTTTGTGGGCTTCGTGAGGAGCTCATCCTTTCAGTCGATCTTGCAGCCCACAAGATACCAACCTTCCGGAGCAGCGTGCTCAGGGTGGTTTGGGATCGGGTCGGTAGGCTTTCCGATGCCTTCGGATGCCTTCGGAGCTGCGAAAAGTTATGAAAAGTTGGTAGCTCAGGTTGACAGCGGCATGAGGCGCTCGATGTGTACATACCACTCGCACTACGTCCAGCGCTCATTGGATGCCTGGGGTGCCTTGGATGCAAAGTACGGCACAACGGAGCACAACAGAGCACAACGCTGACTTTGCTGACTCTGCTGGCTTTGCGCCTGTTTGAGGACCCACCAATGAGCTGCGCGAGCTCTACAAGCAGCAGGCACGCGGGGCAGGCCCGCTCCCGAGGCGCACCTCTTCTTAGCGGAAAAAGGAGGCGAACACCTCCTCGAGCCAGGCGCCAACGCCCCAAAGCCCCCTCTGAGCTCTGCTTGGCTCTGAGAGATGTGACAACGCGACAGGGCCTCAGATGCAAGATCCTGCGCACGACTTTTTGGCAAACCAGAGAGGTCACCACGACCCGCTCCTCCTACCCCGCCTATGCCCGGGCCCTCAGCGGCCTGCTACATGCGGCGCGTTTCGTTTTGTGTTTCGTTGTTTGTCTATATTTTAAGGGGCTGCGCCCATGGGCGGGCAGCGCACGCAGAAGCCCGGGGCGAGCAGTTTCTAAGCATGTTGAGGCCCCTAAACTCCCTTAAAATCTCTAAGCGTTAAGTTTCTAAGCATTTTCAGGCCCCTAAACTCCCTTCAAATCTCTAAGCGTTTGAGGCTCCTAGACTCCCTTAACGTTTCTAAGCACTTTATAAGGCCCCTAAACTCCCTTTTTCCTAGCCCCGGGCTTAGACACGTCGCTTATGCCCGCCCTTTGGGGGGCATCATGCTCCTGATGCGCCCCCGGGGTCCCGCCCCGGGAGCCGCTGATGCTCCTGATGCGCGCCTGGGGGTCCCGGGCTGGACCCGCTGATGCTCATGATGCGCGCCCTCTGGGGGCCTCCGTGGCGACGCAAAAAACCACGAAAAAAAAACCGTTCACCGGCGGCACGCGGGGGTCAGCGGCACTGGCGTCCGGCCTAATTCTGCTTCGCAGAAGGCCAGAGGCCAGCAAGGCTATTCCCGGGACGACCCGGGCTAAAAGGTCCGCATTTGCTCGGTCCTTTGGGGACCTCGCGCTGCCCGATTTCATGGCTACCGCCAGTGCCGCCGACCCCAGACCCAAGACAGTCGCATTGGGGCGGAAGGCAGGGTGGAGCGTGGGCAGGCAGGGGGGGCGGGGGCGGGGGGGGTGGGGGTGGGTGGGGGTGGAAAGAAGCGATGAGAGCGGTGAGAGCGGGGGGGCGGTCCGATGGTGCACGATGGTGGGAGGGGGTAATGATGAGGGTTGGTGGGAGGGTTAGGGAGTGGGAATGGGAGAGGGTGGGGGCAGCTGGCGGAAAGGGGGGCCTGACTCATTTGACCAGCTCTGGTGAGAGGGTTGGGGCGGAAGGCAGGGTGGAGCGCGGCGGGTGGACAGGGGAGGTGACGGTCGAGGGTTGGTGGAGTTGGGGGCGGAAGGCAGGGGAGTGATGAGAGCGGGGAGGCGGTTAGGGCGGGTGTGGATTGGAATCCCTCAAACTAGAGATTTGTCAGGGGCGGAGTAGGGGGTAGGGGCCTAGGAGGGAAGGGATGGGGGGGTTGAGGGTAAAGGGTTGGTGTCAGGGAGGGCATCTCCTTTAAAACACTATGGTCAGGGGCGGCGAGGCCTACAGAGGGTGTGGGGGGTGGCGGGTGGGGTGGGGGGGGGGGGGGGGGGGGGTGGGGATGGGGGGGGTGCGGAGTGAGTAGGGCCTACAGGAGGGGGGGGGGGGGGGGGTGGGGGGGGGGTGGGGGGGGGGGGGGTGGGGGGGGGGGGGGGGGGTGTGGGGGGGGTGGGAGAGGGGGGGCGGGGGTGGGGGGTTGGGGGGGGGGGGGGGAGGGCGGTGAGAGCAGCGAGGGATTGGGGCGGAGTAGGGGGTAGGGGCGAGGCTACGTGGGGGGGGGTGGGGGGGTGGGGGGGGGGGGGGGGGGGTGGGGGGGTGGGGGGTGGGGGGGTGGGGGGGTGGGGGTGGGGGTGGGGTGGGGGGGGGGGGGTTGGGGGGGTGGGGGGGTGTGGGGGGGAGTGGGGGGGGGGGGGGTGGTCAGCCATGCACTGGACCCTTTAAACCACCTGAATGGATGGGGTGGGGGGGTCAAAGGTCCAATTCAAGGCGTCATGGGTGAGGGCGATGGGTGGCGGGGTTTGGGCATGCACTGAAGCCAAACAATGCAAAAACACTCCAATTCAAGGTGTCATGAGCAGCATGCTGTGAGAGCGGGTGAGGGCGGTGAGGGCGGTGGGGGGTCTTCACTGACGCCGCCCTGCTACCGCTGGGGTCGGCGGATATGTATACAGTATACGTCTATTCTGTTCTTGTTAGAGCCAAGGACTCGGAAGCGGCCAGCGCCGTGGCGGCGAAGAACCGGAAGCCCAGCGTGGTGGCGGGCACAGATGTTTGGGAGTCTGGAGAGGTTTGCTGTGCCAGGAATGGGTCATGGGGATCGCTCGGGGCCCATCAGCCCATCCCCAGTCCACTCAAAAACCCGAACCCCCGCTCCTAGATACAATCTTTTCAAAGAAAAAGTCCTACAAATTGCTGTGTGTCGGTAGAAACCACACGCGCAGACCTTTTGCGCCTCAAGGCTCAAGCAAACTTCCCTGCGCCAAAGCCGAAGCGCGGCCGTGCACAAATCCGTTACCACTTGCTTGCCCCAAAAAGGTGATGTCTTTGTCAAGAACATTTGTTACGTTTATGCCTGATCGTTTTGCAGTGCTGGCACGGTTTTTTTTGAGGGTTGGTTCTAGGGCTCGGTTTGAGCCCTTTTCCGTCATCTAGAAGCCTGTTAAAAAAAAGGCGCTGGGGAGGGTGTGGTTATGTGTGGCCCTTCTCTCACAGGTTTAGGGTTGAGAGTTTTTGGGCTTGTGCAGCTCTGGTTACATGGCGGGTTCAGGTCTAAAGGGGGGGATAGGGTTGAGCATGCAGACGAGACACAGTTGCCAAAAGACGCACTGTAAGGTCGTTCTGCTTCCAGGGAGTTGCATCCCCATGTCAGAAGCATGCGATCCTTGGGCAGTCGTTGCTTATTCTGATCAGAAGATGTGCATAACATTCAAGCTGCTTAGAGGAAGTTGCTTAGGCAAACCCATGATCGATTAGCATCCAGCGTTGCGCGCAAGTGCAGGAAGGTCTGTGCAATTCTTTTCCAGAGAGCCAAAAGAGCATCCTCAGAGAACAAAAAAGGTTTCCATGCAATTTGGGAAGGAGGAACAAAAAAGAACTGGCAAGTCTTTGGTTTTGCAATCCCCGCGGCGGCCAGGTCGCAGCTTCCCCTCCCCTGAGGGACAGTGGCCATTTCTCGTTTGCTACTGTCGAATCTCGAGGCAGTCCACGTGGATCCGGGTGCCAAGTTCATGGAGCACCAGTCCGTGCTGCATCGTGACTTCACGCGCTTTGATCGGCAGCAGCTGTCTCGTGCTCAGCGAGAGGGGAAAAGACGGAAGTGATGTGCAGAACCCCGTGTGAGTCCAGCGCGAGAGCGCTAGGCAGCGCTGAAGGAGCTTCGGCTTGAAAGACCTGTGTCCTGCCAACACCTGTAAACATCTTTAAACATCTGTACACATGCATCTCGTGCCGTGCTTGTGCCAAACGCCAGACGAAGTCGGGCCGGAGCCGTGCTGAGGCGGAGGTGTCAGATGCAAGCCGCGGCGCCGCCCCGGGAGGCCAAACTGTCCGGCTCTCGAAGCAGATGAAAACGAAGGCAAGCATGACGTGAAAGTAGGACATAGGATCCCGCATAGTTTTCGAAGGGAAGTCAGTGCCACTGGTGCTGATTGCAGCCACTGAGGGCTCCGCCTTTGTGTCCAGATCAAGCAAGCCGCTTCGAAGGCAGGATGTTGCTGCATGGCCTGTGCGCTGAAGTGAAGACCGCAGACGTTTGCCTGCGCTGATGTCTGGTGCACAATTTGTGATTGCACATTTAAGCATATGCTAATGTAGTCTTGCCGCTGCGCATCGGCTATCGTATAATTGCCATAGTTATGGTCTGAAATAGGTGAGAAGGAGACTCAAGCACTGCAAGACCTCCGGAGTTAAGGCGTTAGTAGGTTTCGGATTGCTGGAGGCGTGACCCAGTACCAGCGAGATTACGCAAGACGATGAGGCGCGGGCCAGGAAAAAATTGCTGAGGTAGTCTGCGACCAATGCGAGTCTAAAATGT
Source organism: Symbiodinium natans (assembly GCA_905221605.1). Classification (NCBI taxonomy): domain Eukaryota; class Dinophyceae; order Suessiales; family Symbiodiniaceae; genus Symbiodinium; species Symbiodinium natans. The sequence goes on from CAJNDS010000163.1 coordinate 104,116, forward strand.
TCAGCGCCAATCCGGGCGAAGCTCCTACAAGTACAGAGATGTCGACTGAGTGTGCTTTCTGCTTTGATGCTGCTTGTTGGCAGCTGCCCAGGCCCCTCCCAACTTCGAGCTGAAGCCCGCAGTTTTTTAGCAGATGGAGCTTGGCTCGCACAGTGTCACAAGCTATCTGATCACGAGACGAGTTTGCGGCATTTTGTGGCCAGTGGGCCTGTGCGATTAAAGTCAGTCGCACAGCCTCGAGATTCGGGTGACCTGTCGAAGGCTGTGTACACCCATTTAATCATGGGCTGCCGTGGAAACCCGCGCCCTCATTTCAAACTCGCACACTCACCAAGCTTCAAAGATGTTCAAGCCGTTGGTGCATGTTGGTGCTGTGGTAGAGCCTGGGTAGAGTAGTTCTTCGAGGGCCAGACTTCGGACTTCACGATCCGAGCCGTGAAGCCACGCCTAAACTCGTGCTGGCTCACAGCCATTCACGGCCTTAGAGATGTTCTGAGAATCATATAGCCCAGACTTGCGGTGACGTTGTGAGGCTTTGAGAAGTGCAGAGATGTACTGGTACGAATAGAAGTCGATCTAGTAAGCAGTGTAGCATCATCAGCTTAGATGCAGGTCGGAGCCTAGCATCTTTTGCTCAAAATCGTAAGCCGTTTCGAACGGTTCCCATGTTCAATTCGTGACATGCGCAACAATGGCTGCCGACAGCAATCGCAGGAGCTCCGCCGCAACCGAAGCAGTACCGGTTCTTGTAGCTCTGCGACTAGCTGCCGTACTATGCCGCCTGCAAACGACTCAAGCCCCCTGAATCCCAAGTAGGGCCTAAGTAGGGCTTTCTCATCTGGCAGGACCAAGGGCTCCAACAAATTGGGCTCGTCCAGCGATTTCCTGAGCTCACAGGCCGGAGCTCTCGCCTGCTCTCGCGTGAGTCTCGCCTGCTCTTGCGTGCTCTCTCGTGCTCTCACCCTTTGGATGTCTCGCTGCGTCTCGCCATTGTGGGGGCCAAAACTGACAGGTCCAGGACAGCCAACTCGACGAGTCATCAGGCGATGAAGTTCAGCCCGTCGCACCGCTTTCTCCCCCACTGCCACTGCGGACGGCAACGCTCTGAGCAAGTCGCTGTGGGATCTTTGCGCCAGAGATCTTCCGGAATCTTTACATCAGTGTTTGCTGCATTTATTGCATTGGCGATCTGTCTGTCTCTGTGTGTGTGCGTATTGTGTATGGGTCTGAGGTCAGTCATGTTGCTGACCGGGTCGGGACCCTTCTAGGACCGAGTTGCCGCACAGTTTGAGGCAATATGTTAAGCTGCTAAGCTAAGCAGCATGCAAGAGCATCGCGATGTAGAGGAACGGGCCGCGACGATGTGATTGAGCGCATAGAGGCTTCGTGTTCATGTTCCAGCACCTCTTGCTGTTCCCGTGGATCAGCTTGGAAGCACACGCTGACAGGCTCTCGAGGCGGCCGTGGCATCAGTGCGAAAACGGCAGGCAGCCCCACTGGACAGGATTTGCACTTCGAGTAGGGTTGAGACTGCAAGCCCGACCAAGAAGCCAAGCCTATGCGACCCTCGCAGCAAAGCTTGCTGTCTGTGGACTGGACAAATGTTGCATCATCGCATGACAAATGGTGTGGCATCAACGAAGCGATTATATGAAGCTGGGCCGTAAGGAGTCTAAGGTATTGAAAAGATACCGGATTCGGGCCAGTTTTCCCACCCTTGGTGTCTCATGCTACGTTGACAGGTTGCCATGGAGCAGAAACACGAAGAGGGCGAGAGCATCCGCCGCGGTCAGCTCGAATCTGAGCCGTTTAACGCTGCACCATGCAATGCATGAGTCATCTGCCTTCCATGATCCAACATTCTCATGAAGCTTCCTGCAGGCTTGACTGCCTGTCGCAGCGTGTTTTCGAGGCACTGACACTATCGCAACAAAAAGTCTTGAAAGCACCTCGAGTAAAGTGCGCGGCAGGCGGAGAAGACTCAGCGGCAGGTGCAGGAGAGAACGGATGACGCCATCAGCAAGGTCCAGTCGTCAGCTGTTGTTAGCAACATCTAGTAAACAGCCATAGCGAGCCCATTTGCCTGGCTGAACAGCCAAAGGCGGGTGCGGCCTTTCAAAAGACAGCATCGAACATGGAGCAAGAGCGCTCCAACTTGATGTGTGTCATCAACCAGGCGGGATGTCCGAATGGTCAGCAATTGTCAGTCTCGGATCGATTGGTGTTCACTTTGCCTTATGACACCCACGCCGAAGAGCCGCGGCATGTAGCTGCTATGCTCTGAGACTCTGAGGTCAACCAGAACTTTGAGCACCTGTCAGGGGCCGAGATGCAGCATGCTGCAGCGCCACTGCGCACTGGCAGTGGTCACTGCCACTTCTGCATTGACCTGAAGGTCAAGAGAGCTCTCGCAGATGACGGATGTCGTGAGCAGGGGACAGCAGGAGCGCACGTGCTTGCAGCTGCCAAGAGAAAGGTGGCAATGAGATGCAATGAGAGCCTGTAAGAGCCTATGAGAGCCTTGTCCCCGCAGGAACTGCTGCACGTGCAGCAGGCCTGCTGTAGAGCAGAGCGCCGCATCGCAGATTGCCGTTTTGCAGAGTGCTGCACGGAGTGCCACCCCTTGTCCTCCAAGGAGGTGGTCGACCTGCGCCAGCAGGATGTCGAGATGTCCCAGCGAGTTCAGAGGCTTGAGGCACCGCTACCCTCCACGTGTGTATGGGGGGAAACAGCCGGGTAACAGTTGTAGTGTTTTTTTCTCGTGAGCGTTTCATTTCCTTTCCATGGATTGCTGTTGGGCTCAGGAGCTGCAAGATCACCGCTTGGAGGCGCTGACTCAGCCTATGGCTCAGCTGCGTCAGGCCTCAGGGACAACACCTACGACTCGTGAGTCCTCGCAATGCCTTCCACGCTCTGAGGCGCATCAACATGCAGATCTTGGAGATTCAGCGTCAGCTGGCACCTCTGGTGAACAGTGAAATGGCAAACGCCGCCTTTCAGGCAGAGGCAGAGATGGAGCAGTGAGTTCTTTATGAGTGACTCAAGGCCTCAAAGAGCATGTCTCTCAATTACACTCCCGTGACGATGGCAGGCCAGGGCCTGCATCGAAGATCTCAGGCACATGGCCTATGATGGCGAGGCTGCCGGCATCATGCATATTCGAGATCGTGTGAGTATGTAGAGATGTGTCTAGAGCCAAGGTATAGAAGGAAGAGGCCTCTTCCCAGGAACTCTTGTGCAAACTGCCTGCACAGGCCCAGTGTCGAAGCTTCGCAGAGCGATTCTCACGCCTCCAAAGTGAGGCACGATTCGGCATGATCACTGGATGAGGCTCACAAAGTCTTCAAAAGCCCGGCGTTTGTTGCTGTTGTCAGTGTCGGAAGCAGGTCTCAGCCTACATAGCCGATGAAGTGAGGCGGCACATCAAGGACTCTGAGCCATGATTGAGAGCCCGCCGAAAGCATATTTATTTCAGCCCATTTCCGAGTTTCCTTCATGTTCCGCTTTCCATTCGGCATGCCCTCGAACAAGTTCCGCCGTCCCTCAGATCTGCTGCAAAAGGGCTCAAGTAAAATGCACTGATGTCAAGTTAGCAAAGGCTGGGGGCTTGACACAGGGTTTGCTTTACTTGACGTCTTGTGTGAAGTCGCACCTTTGTGCGTGCAAACTGGGGGGAATCCGTTGAACCAAGCATGGACCTACAAAATCACTGATGTTACATTTTTGCGCATGCCCACGGAACCAGCAGTCAGTTCCTTGAAGCCCGAGCTCGCGAGGGCCGCGCGCAAGCTCTCACGAGCCTCGTGTGGACTCTGGTTTCAACAAACCGTCAAATCACGATGTTGTGGTTGCTACTGTCTGTGTCTGAAAGCGCGCACATGGTGTTTAGCTGTTAAACTGGCAGAGTTTTCTAAGTGGTCACGGGTTGAACGAAAACAGCATACAGTACGGCCTGGACTGTCAGAAGCAGTACAAAGGCACACTGCAAGTAAAGCCTGCCAAAGCAAGTCAAGTTCATGACCCCTATTGCATCACTGACGTACTATGGGTTTCCATCCCAAATGCTACAAAACCCTCCCTCGAGCATCCTGAAGTCCGAGGCCCCTTTGTTGTGGCGAAGCCCCCTGAATGCAGGAGGGCTTCCTGGATCGGAGCCGCGCTCGCGAGCCGGGGAGGCGCCCAGGGTTTTCACGACAGCCTCATCGTACTCTGCATCATATGACATCTGCAGTGGATGGACAGTTGCACTCGTGCCCTAATTATTATGAATAGCCGGGCCAAAAACCCCAATCTGTTATTCAAAGCTGAGGCATTATCATAACATATATAACATTATTGTATTCCTTCGCTCTAATATTCATATCCTCTCTATATTTCCTGAAATTAGACGCCTTAGTAAATATGGTACAGCAGAGCTCAGGGTCAAGAGTGTAGGGCTTGGGGGGAAAGAATTCAACAGCATGTTGGTGCCTTAGCCAATCAGAGTGCACTGTTGTTTTAAGCTTTTCTTCTCCTAGCCCATCACTCGTCTCCCAGCCTGAGAGCATCCTGGTTTAGGAGTGCCCAACCCCAGAGTATTGTCAGAGAGTCTCGACCCGAGTATCCCCAAAGAGTGTGCCTAACAGGCTACAGTGTCCCCAACAATTCTCTCTCTCTCTCCCCCAGAGAATCTCGGGAGTGTCCACCGCCACATCATCCTTGTGAACCAGAGTATTCCCAGATTGTTCCTGGTGTTTTTGTGTACTGCTTGCCCATGTTTTCGCTGCAGTTTTGTTCTGTATGTGCCAAACAAGTCCCTGCACCTTCGTTCTGAAGATTTGTTTTGCGCATTTTATTATGATTATTGTTCATGTTAAGCGTTTTGTGTACTGCTTGTCCATATTTTCGGTAGGATACGGCCAAAAGTTTCCTTGCACTTTTTGCGAAGTTTGCTTGTCAAGGTTTCCAAAGTTTTTTGATACGGCTTTGCTTGTCCATTTCATTGGGTTCCCGCCCTAGCTTCCTAGGATGTTTGAGGATGCTTGAGGTATCTAGGAAGTTTTCCAAATGAACACACCTTCATAGTGAAAGTTGGTTTTGTGGATTATGATTCTTGTTCATGTTGGTGTTTTTGTGTATTGCTTGCCCATGTTTTCGGTTGCGGTTGCGCTTGTATGTAGGATATGCGCTCAAAAACGCCCCCCCCCCCCCCCCCCGCACTTTCGTTTTGGAAACGGCCAAAACATGCAAGATCAAGTGACAAGAGTGTTGTAAAGCATTGTGCACGTTAATCTTCCGCAAAGTGCCAAACACAAGCAAACAAACATGAAAACACACATAGCGAGGCATGTACAGTCAAGTTTAGCGAGCGTGTTGTAGAGAATCATGCGCTGTAGCCATGAGCAGAACATGAAGAGAACTAAATGCAACACACAATCACAAGCAAGCACCATGCGGGACATCAAGATTCTAAACAAGTCAACGAACGTACGAAATCAAGTTAGACAAGCAAGCTGTAGAGAATGACGTGCTTCAACTGGCCAGGACCTCAAAGGCCCGAGTTCAAGCATACGCAACCAGCAGAAGAGAATCAACAAAGAAAACACAGCGAGCCATACAAAGTCTGTGATACTGCGACGAGCTCGGCGCGCCACTCAGGCCAGATGAGGCAGCGGCCGAGAAGGCCAGAGCACCCATCGGACTATGGACGGAGCACGCTGCAAAACACTGTTGGCTCTTCCCTGCACTTTACTGCGCTTCAGTGGTCTTCAGCGGTTTTCACCTGCTCTTCCGGGCTCCAGGCAGCCGCTGAAAGGAGAGGCACGCAACGCAGCAGTTTACGATCTAGCGCCTGTTACATCCTGTCACGCTGTCGCGCCGACTTTTGTGTCTGCGCGGCGGTCGCCATGCAAGCAATGCTGTGTGCTGTGTTGGCATCTGCCCGACACCCTAGACGACAGGCCCGCTGCAAATGCAGGCAGGAAGCTGCATGCAGAGCTGTTTCCGTTTCTGTCTTTGCTTTTCCTTGAGTTTAGGAAGCTAGGCAGGTGTTGCCAAGGTTGCAGGGGGGATCAAACGGACCTGCATATAGAGATCCGGGCATGGCAAATATGTACCATACTGCACATTTGCAACAGAAATCGTGTGCATTCATTGAAGGCACCCTCCGATGAGTCTGCAAAGACATGGCTCGAAGGAGAGCGCAGGACAGGGCTACGAAAGGCTGAGAGGTAGGAGGCTTCGGGCTCTTAGGATCAGATATGATTTCGGGCCATGCCCAAAACGGCAAGCTCAGCTCCCGAACGGACGGCAAGAGTACCAGGACGGACCCACGACACCAAAAGGAAACAATGACAAATCAAATCCAACTCAATAGCAATCCAAACGAGGTATTTCGCAGCAGGCGAGGCGGTGACGTTTCATTGGAGTGTAAAAAGGGTCCTTCAATTATCTCCAATAGCCAATAGCTTTCAAAAGCACGAATGAACTGGTAGGGTGGATGATGAAATTAAGGTTCCATAGCATGATTCACCAAGCTTCCTGGCAGGAAGGGAGGGTTGTCCGAGAGGCTTCCTGGCAGACTTCCTCCCTATCCCGATGCAGACGATCTCCATCGAGATGCTGCCGGCTCATGTGCAGACGTACAATCGGCAAGCCTGTCTGCGGTAAACAGCAGGGAGCGTTGGCCCAGGCTCCTGCCGAACCGAAGATGACGAAGATGCGGCCCCAAGCGGAGAGGCAGAAGATCCTTGCCCAGTGCTCCGGATACTCCCAGAATTCCCAGAAGAAAACACCCAAAAGCGTACTCCTCTCTCGCCAGGACCGGCCTTGCCTTCCGCCAGGCCCCTCGAGCACTAAGCGAGCGCGCAAAGCGCACAAGTCCCCGTGTTTTTCCTCGGACGCGCAGCAATGAAAGAGAGTCCCCATGAGAGGACGACATGGGGATCCTTCACAACGGCGAGCAGCGGCGCGCGCCTCGTACCTTGTGCAGCGCTTTGCGTGTACATTGACATGGCCTTTGTCACCATGGCTCGTTGGGCTGCGCCCCTCATTCCGCTGGGTAGACCCAAATATTCCGCCGAATCATATGATCGGACTGCGCTCTGCCGTCTCCTCACGATGCCCAAACCCAGCAAGAACTCCCACGAGGCTGAGGTCCAAAATGCTTGTGTTTCGTTCGGTTCGCCCTGAGCAACGTGAGGCTACTGGAGCTGCTGCTTACGGAGGCCGGGGGCGCTAGTGGCGGTTGTGGTGGTTGTGGCGTCGTGCTGGCTGATGCCCTGCGATGGTTTTGCGGGCCCCCAAGGATAACCTCGGCGACCTCTCTACGCCCCTCGGAGGCTCTCGGAGGCCTGGGACTGTCACACACCCCCTCCCCCGCCCTCCCCCCACCCCGCCCCCTGCACGATTCCCGTTGAGCAGCTAGCAGTAGGGCAATGGGAGGTGATTCAACAACATGTGTTTCAATCCATCTCATTGCCCAGCAGCCTTAGCAGGTGGCTCTCGCAGGGACCAGAAGCCGAGTCTCTTCCGGCGCCAACGGTGGCAGGCATGGCAGGTCCTTGATGTTCAATGCGACACAGACCTCCATGATCCTCCACGTGCATTTCAATATGCTGTTCAGCTCCTGGAAGCAGGCTTCCGTGTGCATTGACATGGATTCACCTTGGGGTTGAACGACCCTCGAGATCTAGTTGCGACTGGTGGGCACTGGCGGCTCAATCGGAAGCCAAGCCAGCAAGTTACTCATCAGTGCATTGTTTCACCCTGGAGCAGGGCATTTGTCACCGGCGATTCTCGCTTTCTCTAAATCTCTGCGCAATTTCATGCATTGCGGAGTCTAGCCTTGAGGCAGCTCGCATCCCTTCGCATCATCATGCTGCTCCGCTTTGTGTGGCTCTGCGGTGCACATGAGCACTGAAAGACTATGGCGACTCTGGCACAAGGACTTGATGATTCTGACTTCAATGCACGCTGGAGCATCCCTAGCTGCCTCCACCTAGCTTCTTACCATGAAGGCCTGCGGGCATGCAGACGAAGTCCAGATGCATGGTAGCAGACAGACATTCTTCGGGCCAGCATGGGCCTCAAGCGTCCCGCTCAAGATGTCGAAACAATCGACGTGCCAGAGATGGATGCAAAGAGCGCCGAAGCTGGGACCTTGACACTAAGCATCTTGGGTGCTGCGTTCGCATGCAGTTGCCCTCACTCTGCATTCCGAGGCGCCACCTGCCGTCGTCCAGCCCCGGCCGAAACCACGGCCGCAGAAGGAAGGGTCTGTTTCAGATTGCTTCAGACCCGCGCAGCAACGTAAGTTCAATCATGCTGAGTTTTCGTAGGGGCTGAGAGAAGTGCTCGAGCAGCCCGTTAGCTGAGCCAAAAACGAGAACGACCCCACTATCTGATTGCCATGGATGATCATCATTGCGAATTTTCGCCCCTGCAATCGAGACGACATGATCTCGCTAGTGCGATTGAGGCGAGGAATCATGGTGACCGTGGGTGATCGTTGATTTTCCCAAGAATTGTGTTTCGACTTGTTCATCCAGATGATTTCAGATGTGAGTGATGTGATCGTCGTTGCTTGGCCAGGACGAAGCTTTGCGGTGGAGGTTCTCACCTGCTGCCGAGGTGTGCTTGTAACCCTGGCCGACCCTGGCCTGATCAAGCGTTGGCAATGTGGGGTGCGACCAGGCAATCGACGACTCCTGTTGCTTTGCGAGAGTCCAGCTTGGCACTTGGCAGCTTCTCTGGTGCCTTGGTGTCGTGTAGGCTGTAACGTACGCCATCTGCGGCCCAGAAACCAAGCGCAGACTGTCGCAAGCAGAGTACAAGGCGTGACAGCAAGCGACTGCATTCTCTCTGTCCATTGCTCACAGGGTTGATGGCTTGGTTCGCCAGTGCAACCAGAAGAGACGTCAGGAGGAACGACCTGCAGCTGGTGCACGTTAGCATTCGTGGGCTGTGATGACGCGCTGCGCAGGACTGTTTCTGCCCTCAGCATGCGCTTGGCCGCTGGAGTCTAGGCTGCAGAGGTTAAGCAGCAACGCCTCACAGCTCGGAGCAAGAAGCCTTGAATCGCAGTCTGCAGGCCGAGCTTCGGAAGGGTGGATGGACCCATCCCCAAGGCTGGCAGGTTCTGTTGAAGGTCTTGTCGCCATCTTACGAAATTATGTCTTGTGCATCTTGCTTCTAGTCCGGCTAACCATGACGATGAAGCCGTAAACCTGCTCCATAAGCTTCATGGCAGGCCCAGCTTCCCTCGCTGCTTGAGAAGGCAAGTGCCGGAGTATCCCAGACAAGTCCGTTTCGAGAGCACAGTCGCAATGTCCTGAGTGTTGGCATTCAGTTTAGTGCTTCGCAATCATCGACAGTCCATCCGATCCCTCCGAACGTGTGCCAGACAGATTATCAAAGCTAAAGGGCCTTGAGGGTCAGCGGTGTAACCCAAAGCAAAAGGCCTCAAGCGTGTGCCAGCCTCTGGTATGTGGTTCGGGGTCTGGAGGTTTCTGGAAGGCTTTGTCGATGTGTTGACAGGGACTGAGGCGGGAGTGTTTGGATCTCGAAAGTAGGGATCCCTGAGACGAGGCCGAATTTTCCCATGAAAACTCCATTGCCATAGCATCGTCGTTTGTGGGTCGAGACCGTATTATCAGGCTCTAAACGGCGAAGGGGAGTTCTCTGCAGCATGGTATGTACGTGGAGACTACCTTGCTAGAATGCATATGGCATGTGTTCAGGCTTTCCGATGTATATAGATCAACATTTTTCTTGGGAGTGTAATAATAAAACCCAAAGCCTTCCGCAAAAAGAGAAGAATATCCACATGAATGGGTACCACAGTGTTGCAATATTGCAAGGTCCAGAGCATCCAGGCACCAGGACACGCAAACACCTCAATGCCAGAAACCGCACAACGAATCTGCACTCACTTCCTTTTGGACATTCACTCCATAGCTCCTTGATCGCTGGATCCCCGCCACAGCGACAAGAGGCTGCCGAATCAAGGGAGCAAGATCCCGAGGCCATCACGGCAGGATGAAAAGGGTGTGTAAGGGACTTGGTTCAACGCTGCTGACGTGTTTGCTGTTTGCCATCATGCTAGGATGCCCCACTTGCCAAATATGTGAGTCTTGCACGCAGATACAAGCATTGCATGCGGGGACCCAAATGCGGCATGCCTTCATCGCCTCCGTTGTGTGACAGGCAGCTCTCAAAAGTGGCCGAAAAGTCCTCAGAAAGACTTGCCTGGAGGAATCGGCCAGAAATTCCTGCTCTGTTTGCCTGCAGATGGCACGGTAGAGCCCGTCAGTGAGGGTCACAGCATTCTTGCAGGCTTTGGGCCCCAAGCAGCTCTCTCGCCTCCCTGCCTGCTTTTTGAAGAACCTGCTTGAGCCTATGGCACCATGGCAATAAAGCAGCGAAAGGCTCTAGCGCATGCCAGGAATGACTTCCCAGACAGTGGGGAGTTCGCAGGCGAAGCGTTCTCATGCAGTAGCCGCCATGGCCGAGACATTTTCAGAGGAACGTGCGAGAATCCTTGCATCTCACTTTCAGTCCAGGAGAAGGAGAAGTTGCTGAATGCTCCACAGGATCAGGTGCCAAGAAGGTTATGTTTGGTCAGGTTCCTGCATCCCGCTGATGCTCGCATGAGCGGCATGGGGTTGCAGGTGGTCGACTCAGTCCTCAAACAGCTGGAGGACGATCTCTGGCCACCTGTCATCAAGCTAATCCAGCGGTTTTGACGGATGTTGGCTGTCCAAGTGTCTACTGCACGTCTGTATGTCGTATGTCATGTGCTGTGATGTGTGGTGCTGTGCGAAGAGCTGAGGCAAGAAGTGCAGAGAGTAAAGCAGCTGGATGACAGCCAGGACGATGCTCATCGGATGTTGTAAAACTCATGCGTCTCGTTGGTTTTGTGGAGCATCGAGAATGTGCCTCCACGAGCCAATCAAATGTGGCCACAATCATGGGCATGCACAAATTCATGATCAACTATGCGCAGAGCATATTGCTCAGACCAAAGTTCGTAAAGATCGAAGCGCAGAAGACTGCCTTGTCAAGCTTTCAGGTCAGTTCAACAGCGACCTGCAGTAGTGCCTAATCTGTTTCGCACGCTAAAGATTGCCAGGGAGGCTGCTAGGCTGGGCCGCATCCGGTGCCATGGCTCAAAAGCCAAGGAGACTTGCCCTGCGCGTCAGACTCGGTGCATGGCCACCGATGTGGGGTGGTTCGTGGGTCATACGGTCATACAGTGGCAGCCTTTCAATTGTCTTCACGCGGCTGTCGAGAGCAGACACAGGTTTGCCTGGCATCATCCTCCTGCTTGGGGCCATGCCGCCAAGTGTCCCAGTGCTTCTGCGTTTCACCTTGGGAGCCCCTACGCACACGCACACGTTTCTATCTTGCAACATCGCAGAAACCCTCTTCAGTCATGTTGTCGGAGCCACATCAAGCACATACAGTCACGAAAGTTGGCACAAGCATGTGCAAGCAAGGCTGAGTTCGTATCTGCTTCAGTAGAACAAGCTGTGAAAAGCAGCGAGCTGCTGTACTGTATTGATTCTATCTGCTTGGGGGCAATATAGATCCTTTCCCAGGAATTTGAGATCTTCTGGGGGGTGTGGCATGGGAGATTTTCTTCGGGGGGTGGCATTGGACCCTGAATTTGCTGATTCCGAAACTGGGCTATGACGGTGAGGCCCGCTACGTAGTGTGGATGGGCCGTACTGTGGTTCTCCTTCAGCTTTAGTTTTCAGAAAACTACTCCATACCCCGGGCTACCTCTCCTTGGCCTCCGGCCTCCTTGAAGGCTTGAGCTCGCATTCTTGAGTTTGTCTACGAATTCTACGATGTTGTATGCTTCTTTTTTTTCAGAGCTGCTGACCCAGGCCGGGCTTGAGAGTTTCCTGGGCAGCCGCCGATGGGGAAGGCAGCGAGGCACACGGTCAAGCGCTTGGCGCTTGGGGCTTGTACGGTATCGCAGGGTTAAGGTGAGGGATCTTTCGGGCAGGACTTTTTGTTGACGTGGCAGCTTGTTATGGATATTTCGGACGAGTTTGTATCGGCGCTGGCCCGGCAGGCTTCGCCCGAGCGGCTGCACCAGACACAGTTATTCAAGCTGAGCTCCAGCATGTCCCTGCCTTGTCTTTGCAGATATCGTAAGCAGGGCTGTCCAATCACCGTGTGGTCCTCATAAACTGTGTCAACAGTTCATCTGAGGTCCTTCCTGTTGGGCCTGCCTGCCCATTGCGATCCCCGACCATGGTGCCCCTTCCTCTACCCTCTCCCCCCACTTGCGTTGCCACTTTTTTGGCAAAGGTACGTGGGAACTTTGAGACAGAGATGGCCAATGTCATGATCGTTGCTGCAAACAAAGCAGGCGAATTTGCCCATGAGCAGTCTACGGTTCTGAGCAGTTTAGAGATCTGATGTTGGTGAGTAAGTCGAATGGGGGGTGTTGGATTTCAATGGCGGCAGTCGCCTTGCTGTCTGAGCGGCCGCAACCGATCGGCTGAGTCTATGACCGAGTCTGTCATTGAGAGGGAGGCGAAACACTCAGAGCACACTCCAAGGTGACTTTGCCGCTCTTGCTCAGCAGGTTGCGACAGGCCATTCCGCCTTAACACGCCAACACGCTATTGGGAGGATGCTGCAGAGAAGTTGACGTGCTGCAGGAATCCGTCCTGACCCGCGACAACAAAGAAAAGTCGCTGAGCCAAGAGTCGGAGATGACTTCGATGCATCGTAGGCCGATTGCCTGCTTTGGACGGCCGCCAAGCTTCGACAGTGCTTAGGTGGGAAAAGACCTCAAGCTACAGGCCAACGTGGGGCAGAGCATGTCAAGCACGAGCTTTCGCGTGGTGCCTCGAAAGCAGGGAGAGCGGCTGAAGAAGCTCCTCGACAATATGGAGGCATCGGCGGACTTCCAGGCAGCGTGGGTCTCTCCGGGCATGTCCGGTGGGCAATCCACCTTTTGGAGTGGGAGGTCCTCGAGGCCTACTTTGTCATGGAGCTGCAGGCCCAAAAAATGGGGGCCCCCAGCGCTCGCACTGCCCGAGCCTTTGCGTCTGGCACCTTTGCAACGCGTGGATCGACTCATTAAAAAGGCAGTTTGCATGTGCACATATGTGTACCGTTCCATGGTCTGATGCAAGCATCTCAGAATCGCTCCCAGAGATCATTCCCCGATTCTGTTCGTGAGGTTGAGAAGATGACGAGTTGGCAGGTGGACCGAGCGAAATTGCAGTGCCTCTCAGATACTCGAAACAAGGGCTCTGCCAAAACAATTGCTCCTCCGAGCTCCTCCTCCCCTCAGGGCGCGGGGATCCTCGCTGAAGCCGACGGGATGATGGTGCCGCCCCCGCCGCAAGGCCCACTGATCTCAGAGCATCATGTCCGAGCATCCGAGAGGAATCCTCGGAGCTGGAAGAGCTAACTTCTTCCGTCGGAGGCGTAGATCCGGTGGCCTTGTCGAGGTCGTCGCCAGGTGGCTGCCTTACAGCTGAGATCTTGGCTTTGAGGGCTGTGCAGGCGCAGTCTCATATTCATGGAATGCTGGGGCCTGTCTCTGCCTCCAAACGAGCTGTGCACAGAGGGCTTCAAACATCTGGTGTTCTTCTTCGTTCTTGCTTCGGAGGCCCTAGCATGGTGAGGCGCGGCACGGGAAAGACTCACTTCTCGCACGAAGATCTCACTATATCCCTCTGCACGTCGATTGTGACCTTGCTCGCCTATTCTCGCCTCGTCTCGCCTTCTCTTGAACCCTACATGTCCACCGTGTCCTCAGCGTACACTTCTCAGTCAGCCCCGAGCTCCAAGAGTACTGCCTTTCACAGCTGCGACCTCAGACACGCAGCTCATGGGATGCGGACGTGCTGCATGGTCCCTGTCTGCTGAGGAAGAAAGCTTCCAGGGAGTGCCAGGGACGGAGATGCTGGAGGCATTTGTCCGTTTGCCAGTCTTGAGGAGTCGGGCCGGATGACCTTGCCCTACCCGGCAACACAGTGTTACACATCTTCGTTCCGTGACGTGACGGGGGGCGTCCATAGCTTCAAGCACTCGAGCACTGAGCACTCTGAAGTTTAGGAGATGTGCTTGCTCCGTGTTCCGTCTGTGTTCCGTCTATGTCACAATGCGGCGCTCCTGTGTCAATGGCTCTGGGCACCAGCACCGCTCCGCCATGCTGCTCCTCTTCTCGCCGGACAGGCAGAGTATACCAAGCTGGTGGAAGAGGCTCTGCGTATCTCTGAGTGCACTGAGCGCACATATGCAATGGCGTGGGGGTTTGACGGCGTGAGAGTTGACCCCGTCTGACCAATGAAAACGCGCCTGACAGCATCGCGAGCTTGTGTCGTTCGGGGAGAAGTATGCGGAGTTCGACCAAGCAGGAAAGGAGGCCAGCGTGGCTCTTGTGGCATGTTCCGATTGTGGCTGTCTTCCTGTCAGTTCTACCTTGACCGCATGCTGGACATCACGTCAGAGTCCTAAGGTGGAAGTTTGATTTTGACGCCAGCATGAGCCTTGTTTTGTCAAGCACCCGCACCAGCGATCCCGGCACGAATAGTCTTGTCAGACTTAAACTTGCCAACAAGGTAACCAACTTTAGCGATGTTGTCAAGCCTAAGCACCCACCCAAAATCCAAAACCCTACGGCCATACTTCCTAGCTCACTATGGACAGTCAACCAACGTGCGTCAGTAGTTGGTCAGACATGGTTTAGGATACTTCTTGTCCTGCAGAGGGTACCGCAATGCAATGTGCCGAAGGTATTGTTTAATAGTTCCCATCTTGTATCGTGTCCTACCATCGGCGTCATCGGTTGGTGTCAGCCATCAACTCGAAGATTCTCTCTGCCATTGTCTCAATTCAGAAGCAAGATCGCGACGTGAGCATCTGTACGTTACTCGACGAAACGTCTCCTGACAGAACCACTGTGATGGATGATGATAAGGGGAACCCACTATTTGGGGTCTCTATTAGGGGCCCCTGATTATCGCAAGCCCCCCCCATGTCAGCATGTGAGCTGCGCAGACTGTGAAACCAAGGCAGCGGTGGTCCGAAGTCATGAGAGAAGCCAGGCCCGTGGCCTGCAAATGCCTGCGAGCTTCTCCAGCACATGCCCGGCACAAGCGCATCATGCGCGTTCACGTGCTTGTGTATCTGTGCGTAGCTGTGTATCTGTGTGAACCTCTGGCGAAGTTGTTTTTTGTGATGTTGCGACAATGACTTGCAGTCGGTTTTTGATCTGACTGCAACACATTGGGGAAGACTGTTCTTGCTTGAAGGTATTGCTTTCAGTGTTACTGAAGGGCTTACGATATCAACCCTAGCCCTAAGCTTAGGCCCCAAGGTCTTCCCGTGACTGCCACCATGGCATGATGGCAAGAGACCCCTCACTGGCAAGAGCTCGGTACCCCAAAGCAGCCCAGCGCTGGAAACACACAAGGGTCGAGGCACGACCCAAGACAGGGTAGCCACGGCCTTTCATAGTCCACGTCATTCCCTTTGCTCTGTGTGAGGAAATTCGGCGTTGAGCCGGTTCGCGGCTTCGAGGCCTACTCGCAGGCACGGTGAAGATGCCGAGTTTGATGTGTGTGCGAGTCCGGGTGACGTTCGGGGCTTCCTTCGAAGCATTCAGGAGTACCTGAGCCAGTCGGGCCTCACTCCGAGGGGCTACCGGGATCTGGTCGGCGGCTCATCTCAGAGAGGCGTGAGGCCTCATGTGATCTCGTATATCTCGTGTGGGGCTCTGTGTGGCGTTGGTCTTTGTTCGGTCTGCACGTGAGGTTGACACTGTACATGCACATTTGAGACAAAAGGCCCGTTCGCTGGTCCGGCTCACGAGTCACAAGTTCCACACAAAAGTCACTGATGTAGATCTCTTGGACTCACAAAGCTGTCGCGGCCTCATGCGATGAACTTTTCTGCAGGCTAGTTGAGACCGTGCAGCTGAGCAAGACGTTCGGCGCAACTTTCTCGGTAGTTTGCAGGACGGCATGGTGGCAGGTGGCCTGGCCCGTGTACATACTCATGGATTCTGGGTGTGCCAACGGGGTCAATCTGCCCCTGTGTGTGCATCACATAAAAGAAGCTTAGCCCCTGCCTTTGCCCATGCTGATTCTCATATTCTTGCATGCTTGGTTTTCAGTTTCAGTGATGCGCCTCTCTTGCATTCTTGTCTGCAATCCTCTGCAGCCGTCGGCTGTGACATGCTGTGATACCTCCCACAGCATCGGCAGACGACCGCCCAAGCTCAAGGCTCGCGGGCTTGTTGAGACTCCTGTTCTGCAGCTCACCTTAGTACTGCCCGGCCTTATTCCCGGCCTGACACACCAGCAATAAGGAACCGAATGGCTTCAGACTTGCAGCGGGCGTTTGCAGTGCCAGCAGAGGCTGGCCGACGTACGATTGTGGCATATGGGCCCGCGTGAGAGTGTGAATGGCATGACATTGCCGCATGATGCAGTCTTGCACTGCAGGTGCTACCCACGAGCCGTAGACGCCCAAGACAGTCAGAGCCTTCTGAAGTTGTGACTCAGCCTGTCCTACAGGTCAAGTCGGTCAAGTGGCAAGACAAGGCTTGACAAACTTGAGGCCGAACGGTGCTCAGATCAGAGCTTTGATAGCCAAGTAAGTCACGGGGTTGTACCACCACCTGTCGGATACGATTGATGGCTTGTGCTTGTGTGTTATTCGCCTGCAAGCTATTGCAAGCTACCCTCGTTGATGAGGCGCATACAAGCCGCAGCGTCTGCAGCGTCTGCTGAGGTGCAATCACAAAGTGTGTTGGTCTGTTGTGTCCGTGCGCTGCTGGGAACGGAGGGAGTTTCGAGCGGACGGATTCCAGAATCTCTCGCGCGGTTAAGGTTAGGATTCCTGAGGTCTTTAACGATCGAAAGGGACCTCCATGGTTTCTTGTTGGATGTATGGGACTTTGCGTTCGTTCTTGCAGGGGCCAAGTGCTTGGCTCACGGGACTCGGTGCTGGCGCTGCTGCAGTGACTGGGACAGAATTGAATGTGGCAAATGAATAGTAAATTGTAAATGGTTGCTTTCCTCAGACCCATTTGTCAACAAGAAGGAATCTCGTTCAAATTGGAAGGTATGGTGGGAGGCTCTGGGTGGTGTGCAGAAATCTGTAGTGTAGCGGGAGTGGCTTGGTGTCGTTGAGCTGTCGCTTCCACTATGCTCCTCGCTCCATGCACCATATGCATCCCACATGAACAGTTGCCACGCTGCAAGGTTCTTCTTGCCCGAAGACACAGGACCCGCTGTGACCCGGTATTGCTTGCTGATCTGTTGCGATGGAGTCTGAGAGGCCGGTGTTGAGCGCGTTTGAGGCAAACAAGCAAACAACAGTTATGGAATTGCCATGAATTGCCCCCACCGTGCTGCCCCCATCCCCTTTAGCCATTTGTGGAAGAACGGCGGTCGCACTGCCCTGCAGTGACCTGGGTGCAAAACCGTGCGGTCTCGTTCCGCATAGCGAACCTCAGACCCTTGCTGGCTATACTGGTGCGAGACCTCTGGCCACAGGGGTCTCTCACCTGCTGCACTCAATCTGGTAACCTCCCACGTCCCGCGCGCCACGTTGCATGGCATTGATTCGTGCCCATGTTTTTGTTTGAAGTCGGGAACAAGCTACTGGTAGTCACCCAACATCTTTGATCATATTCAAACGACACTTCTTCATCCTGTGCAGAGTAGCTGGGAATGCAGAGCCTGTCAGCTTGGGTTTAACAAAAGACCTCTTTCAGCAGCGTTAAACACTGTTGCGCAGGGACGTACCATGGTAATCCTTAATCTCCAAACTCCATGAAGGGCCGTATGCTCCAATTGTTCCAGCACTGACCGGCATGAGATCAAGACATAAATTGGCTCGTTCGTTCCCTTCCACCCAACTCTGCCGGCAAAGCATCGATGGGTTTAAGGGACAGAGTACCTCGCCGCCGACAAAAAAACAGTGCCTCGACATATTCCTGCCTGGCACAGATTTCTGATGGGGCAAGCCTCGACCAGGCTACCCTCGAAGCACCAGCCTTGCCTTAATTCATCTCATTTGAGGATCTCGACCCGAGCCAGGAGAACAGCACGAGCTGCCAAGGACAGTTCGATCAGCTTTGCTCAGAGTTTTTTGCGACCGCGTGTGGCTAGAAAGTGTAAGTCAAACCCAAATCAAACCCAGCTTGCGAAGGCGAGGAAAATCTTGTACAGGGAGGATGGCCGCAAGAACGCATCAGCCTTGGGTGATGGCAGGCGGAGATCATGAAGTGTTTTTTTTTTGCGGGCCGAAGCAGTCGTTTTGTTCGCGCCCAGTTGATGCGCGGCATCGAGAAGCTTGCAGAGACTGTGGCAGTCACCCTGGGCCCGAGAGGGCGCAACGTTCTCTTGGACAAGGCCCCTGCACATGAGCACAACAACACTTGAGAGTGAATTTGTTGTTGAGAAGTCTTTTCTGGCGCCATAGCGAGTAGTGGATGGTAGCGGTGTAGAGGCATGAGAGTGTGCTGGACGCGGGGATACCTTGAGGAGCCTTGCGGATGGGTCATGCTCGTAGGACGACATTCAGAGGATTTGCACGGCGTGAAAGCACCGTTGTCAGCTTCTGACCATGTGACCATGTCACGGGACGCTTCCTGGGTAGAACACCTATTGATAGCAAGGGCTTCTCTGTTATTGTTGCTGCCTTACTTTCTGCGATTGTTTGGTGCCCTTTTCAAAATCTTTTTCAGTTCAGGAGTTTAGTTCAGGTGAGGTGCTTGGGGAGACACCAGACCTTGTTCGCAAACTGTGTTGAAGTTGCCGATTGATGCTGGTGTCCCTTTCTTTTTGCGCTCAATCCTGCCTGCTGCCATGAAACGGAGATCTGTCAGCTTGTGCAGTCTGCCCGGCTGGCCGTGGCACATTTGCATAGACGTGTTGCGCCGGCTTGCTGCCAGGGTGAGTTCTCTGCCCCACAGATTGTGAATGATGGTCGGGGCCTTGGGATCCTTCCGCCCACGCCCGGAGAAGAAAAGCGCAACGAGGTGTTACCATTGCCAAAGAGATCGAGCTAGAGGATCAGGTCGCTGCATCCCTGCACAGCGTGTGGGGGTCGGTCGACATCAGGGTCCCTTTCTAGAACTTACACAAAACGGTGCCTCTTTATCATAGAACCTAAATTTCCCGGGCTCCCTTCAAGACCAAAAGTTGGCCAGAAGTTGGCACGATCCGCACTTGGAAGCAGCCGCCAGGTCGAGAACACAGGCGTCCAGCTGATCAGGCAGGCATCTGCAAAGACCAACGATGTGGCGGGTGATGGCACCACGTATCTGCCCCAGCACAGTCGTAAGTAAGCTTTTCTAGAATGATAGAATCTGCCCGTGCAAGCTCTGCCCAGGACTGCGACCATCTTGGCACATGCCATGGTTAAAAGTGGAATGAAGCAGCTTGCCGTTGCCTTAAGGGTTCACTATAGAGAGACCTCTTCTTGTCCTTCGGCCATATGGCCCTTTGAAAGGTGGGCGGAGCCAACCCTGTGCAGATCAAGTCCGGCATGGAGAAGGCGTGCCAAGGTGATGGGCCATCTCAACTCTCATCTCAGCTCCATGTCAACTCCTCATCCCACCTGTTCCATTTTTTAAAGCGTGCCGCCAGAGGCCGCAGCTTTCGTTGTCGGGCAGATCGAAGACATGGTGTGGCCCTCGACATCGGCGTGCTGCCACCTGTACGATGCGCAGTGCTGGGCAGGCCGCGCCAGTGAGCGACAAGGACATGGACAAGATTGAGCAGGCGCTGACCTGAGCTTGCCTGAAGATTCAGTCTACCCATTCGGTTCATTTTCTTATCGGAGAGCCATGGCTTTCATTTGATCGGTTGCAGTTGGCAGTGCCTGCCTGGCGCCTGTGTCGTCACCAGGTCGGAGCAATATCTGCAGGTGGAGATGAAGAGGCCATGGAAGCTGCCATGATCTTGAATCTTGTGGCATCTTGCACAGTCGCGACTTATGTCTTATCGCCAGACTGACAGCTCATAAGATACACACCTCAGTAGGACCTTTGGCGGAGCGGTAGGTTTCTGCACATTTTGTAAAGGGAAGGGTTTATCAGGTCAATGTAGTTAAGCCTCTTCTGCAGCCTGGAATCGCTAAGTGGCAACAGAACTTAGCACAACAAAAAGAAGTCCACACTGGGGCATCGCTTCATTTGAAGCGCTGTCAAGCTGGTTTTCACATCAGCGTTTGGTGTACTTCCCTTTCTGCCTTAAACTTGACTGCAGGCGGGAAAGATGATCGCAGACGCCATGGCCAAGGTGCCGGAGCATCCTTTGGGTCTATCTTGCCGGTGATGCCGGAGGTTCGTAAGACTTTGGAAGGTTGGCGGCAGCGGCGTGATCTCTTTGGAGGAGTCGGCGACCTACTGTAGAACCTTCCATACTCACCGGGCAAGTCCGGAATTCCTCCAGGTCGCAATCGACGGATACCGAAGTCGAGCTCACAGAGGGTATGAACTTGGACAAGGCAGGAGTCCCGTGCTCTGAGCTTCGCTACCACCTGCCCACTCGAAACAGTCTCGCGCAAATCGCGGCTGTGCCAGGGATACCTGTCTCCGTATCTGTGCCTCGATGCGTCCAACCCAACGAGCCGAACTTGGGAAGCGTGCAGAGCTTATCCGACTCCTTCGATCGCATAGGTTGGCAGATTGGCTAAGTGGAGCTCCCATGCTGACCAACTGACGACTGCTTGTCTGCTACGGAGTATGCAAGCAACATGAAGCTCCTGGGAGCAATGCCTTCTCGTGGCCCCAGGAACGGGCCTCTGGTCCTGGTGACGGATCAAAAGATCTCCATGGCACAGCAGGTGCTGCCGCCAATTTGTGGACTCCCGCTGGGTCGCGATGGGTCCGCATGACAGGAGCTCATCCCCATCTTGACCATCGCAAAGCAGATGTCGAAGCCGCTCCTGATTGTTGCAGACACGATCGAGAAAGAGGCTTGCACCGTACAAGTATCTGGCAATGACACCACACACTTAGCTTGAAAAGCGAGGTCCTGGCGACGCTGATCGTAAACAAGATCCGAGGCATTGTTGACTGCTGCTGCAGCCTGAGCTTGAGAATCTCATTCGCAGTCAGGGCGCTCCTGATCCCAGCATCGTCCTTGCTGCCTTTGTACCCTCTTGCCTTCCGTTGCGCGAGGTGCGATCCAAGCACCCGGTTTCGGTGACAACCGCAAGGCCATTCTGCAGGCGGATTCCTCGAAGAAGGGAGAGTGTACCTTGCATCCTAAACCGCATGACATGGGGTGCATATGTATATATATGTATACACATATCACGTAGATGTACATTTTCTAGTACATATGAGTGCACGCAGCCAATACAGCCGCTTCATCTGGTAATGTCATTCAGCCAAGTATTGAAATTGCATCGGTCAGGCTGCTTGTACGCATGCAGCATCTATACCCAATGAAACCCTACAAGGGAAGGGGGAAGCAAAGGAAGGCAAGAACAATGCGTGGCAGAAGGCGAGCGGGAGAGGAGAGGAAGGGGCGAGGAAAGCAACCATTCCACGCATTCACACCTTTCCATCCTTTTGCAACTCCCTTCATGTTCCTCCAGTCCGGACAAGTTGGAGAATGAACAGAACAGGAAACCTGAGAGAAGGGATGTTCCTTTGCTTGTGCAATACAGATAGTTTTCTTCTTCTCTCTCGTAGTTTCCTCTCCTTGTCTCTTTTCAGAGAATGCAGCCGAGCAGGAAAGGAGTGGAATGACAGAGGAGAGGGAAGAGCGCCAGTTTGAGCATTCTTCATCTTCTACCCTCCTCCTGTTTGCATGCTTCGGAACGGAATGAGAGAGAATAATAAGAGGATTTGGGTCGAAGATGTGACAGACATGGAGTTATTCGCTTTTCTCATGCATCTGTTTACCCATTCATCCTTTCTTTCTCTTATGTTATATATGGCTTTCAAAAAGATGCAGACAATGCACTGTGTCTAGTCCATGCGCGAATCCCAAAATCTTGGGGGAACAGAGAATATGCCCAGCCCTTTCCGCAACTCAACACAAAATGCCCTTGCCGCTTTGGGCGCCACTTCGAGCCCGCATAAACGTTATTGCGCTGTTCGCTCATGTGGTTAATAACGGTTCATGCCCCACACATAATATCTCCCCACATGGTGCCACTCCCGCCTCTTATGGCAGCATTCAGGACATTGCCTTGGTGACCAGTGCAACGTTGCTGCCTCAGTAGTCTCTTGCCTTGCACGCTCCGGATGTCTCGGAGGGCCTGGCCCAATGCAAATCTCAGATACATCACGGACGACCTGGGCCGCAAGCTAGAGTCCATCACGGCAGAGGACTTCGGCCGCAGTCCCAGACTTTACATTCGTAGCTAATCGAGTTTGCATAGGCCCAGCATTCCTTGGGCTTCGGCGTGGCGAGGTACTGCCAGACGGATCTCCGTCGGCAAGGACTTCGCCGTGATTTCTGTCGAATTAATTTCAAGCTGAACTCTGCGGACGGAAGCATTTGTTTGACGGGCAGATCCCGGCAGGACTCGACCACAATTGTGGCGGATGCGCCCAAAGAGGCTCTGGACGACCGCTGCGAGCAGCTCCGGAGGTCCCCCAGCAGATGCCCATCGGGGCCATGCAGGTTTGTAGTTTGTAGAGGTTCGTCTTCGTAGTACTTCGCAGTTCGCCGATCGGTTTCTTCGTCGCACAGGGTGCGGATTGAATGCGCAACCTCAGGCAAATCGAGGAGACGAAGAGCAGCTACACGAAGGAGCAGCTCGAGAAGCGCCTGGCCAAGCTTGTGGGCGGCGTTGCCCTGATCAAGGCGAGCAAGGGAGACTTGGCGCAGCACGACATGCTCGACTTCGTAGCAGCATGCGGCAGCACTGGCGGCATGTGGCTGTGCCAGGTTGGCGCGACAACAGAAACAGAGCTAAAGGCCGGCGCCATTGGCTTCCATCTTCGATCATCCTGCCCTACGCGCTGTGATGTGACATCAGGACAAGAAGCTCCGATTGGAGGATGCGATCAATGCCACGAAGGTAGAGTCACTGCCTGCAACTTGTCTGCAGCTGAGAGCCGCAAGCACCTGCCAGGCCGCAGTAGACGAAGGCATCGTGCCAGGTGGGGGTGCTGCTCTGCCCCCGACTCAGCCTGGTTGCTTGCGGCGGCAAGAGGAGCAATGAGTGTGCGAGTGTGCTCGGTCAATGAGCATGTTAATGAGCAGCGAGATGCCACCTTTCGCAAGCGCTGCGGACGTGGGCACCGGAAAACCTCTCGGAGGTGGCTTCGGTTGAAAGCATGGCCGTAACTCGAATGTCGCAGCTGAACAGCACCTTCGAAACCTGTGTTTTTAAGTGTGTCAGGATGAGCTGAAGGGTGCCCTGATTGTTGCCGACTCCATGAGTGCGCCGCTGAAGCGCATTGCGGTGTGGCCAGCCTGTTTGAGTGCGTCCAAGCATGACCAATCTCTTCATCTGTGGTGCTCCAGATCGAAGTAGCGTCCATCCTCCAGGCAAATTCTGGCCAAAATGGCGAGCTTGTAGCCGAGAAGGCAGACAGAGCGGCACAGAGTGGAGAAGCCATTGAAGGAACATCCAGGGACTTGAGAGGGCTCCCAGTCGACACTTGGGATTTGCTTCGGAGTCAGTGCTCCCAGTTGCAAAGGCTCCATGACTGGCATTCAGACAGGCTATGCTTCACACTCGATAAATTTTGCTATATGATGCAAACACGCACACACACACACATGTACGAAGAATATTTTCCTATACTGCGTAGCCGGCTCCTGGCATACTCGTGGCATCTCCCACTCTGCTAGGTTGCGGACACGGCAGACACCAAGCAAGGACGGGCGACATCTTTTCCCAATTTGAGTCAGAGTCCCAAGCGGACCAGGCTTCGACGCCCTGCTGCTGGAGTATGCGGATATGCTTCAGCACGCTGCTTATGTTGATCTCTACTTTCCACGCCACTTGCTGACTTGCTCCTGCAAATCTTGCAGACCCAAGGCGGGGTATCATCGATCCGGCGAAGGCTTCACCACCAAAGGCTGACCTGGCACTTTTCTCTGTTCTTGCGTGCCTCGGAGGTGACGCGATCAGCCCTGCAGAATGCAACCTCAATTGCAGCCATGATTTTGACTACCGAGTGCGCCAGGGGCTGACATTCGAGATCGTTTTAGGCATGGCTCCCCGGTGCTTGGCGCTGGCCCAGGTTGTGGTCGATGCTAACAGCAAGGATGACGATGATGACGATGGGGAGGAGGATTTTGACGCCCTGCCTCCCTGATTGACTGACACAACGAGCCAAAGAGAGCACACGCCGGGACGCACGAGCCGTTGCCAGGATTACTGAGGCCAAGAGCTTGGTGGTAGCCTTACACATCATCGCTCACCTCTTTTTCTCGTCGTTTTTTCTCTCCCTCTTCGAAAATGACACAATATCATATGTCAAACCCTGTGATGTGTGGCGCTGAGGCTTTGAATTGGCCCTGTGCTGCAACCTGTGATGGTTGCTGGTCTTCATGTGCCTAAGTACAATGTTGCTACAGCTTGTTGCTGCAGTCTGTTGCAAATGTGGCAAACTGCAACAGCTTTTGCTGTGGAGACGAGATTCCAGGGGGCACATGGCAGACCATTTTTGTCTCTGAGTGCACGCGGGCCACCTGCAGTCCGAATGCGGTCTCCTGCGCGGTCCTTTGGGTGGTAGGCTGTGGGTAGGTGTTCTACATACCCGACCCGTTGCAGGACCTGTTTAGGACTCTGGCAACTATGGGTGTACCGCGCTTCAGGGACTTGCACGATGTGTAGTGTTGATCCGAACGGATGGCAGGCGGGGATGAGACATCAACTCTCTAGGTGAGTATATACTTGGAGCACTGTTGATGAGGTGGGCGATTGGCAAGTCGTGTTTGCATGCAACCTCATCCCCGGGTAGAGTGACTCCGCGTCTGGGTGTGTGCAATTTCTTCGCACCGCCTCGGCCAAGATGGAGACAGCGATCCACTGGAAAACAGCTCCCCCTAGGTTCAGAAGCTTCCTCGCAAGCTTGACTTTAAGTTCCTTCAGCTTGTCTCCATCCTTTGGTCAGCTCTTTGTCTCTTGATCCTCAACGGAGCAGAGGGATGCCAAAGACTCGAAGAAACTGGCTACGTGCCGAGCTCCGAGAGAGGCACCGAGAAAAGCTGTTCGATCTCAAGATTCATTATTTTTGTTATTATTCTTATTATTTTTATTTTTATTATTATTATGCGGTCATGGCGGCCATACGCCGCATGAATCGACGCCGCAGTTTCTGCAGGTCCGGCCGTTGCTCCTGCGGCCACGGGCTCTTTTGTCCATGGTAGAGAGACCAACCAAAACCAGGCGAGTAGTGAACCAGCGCTCACCTCTGTCGCTCCCATGATTCGCTTTGCCTGCCAAGTGTATGCATACAAGTTATAAGTACCTGGCACTGGCTCCCACTAGAAGCCCCGCTAGTTTCGATTGATAGAGATTTACCCCCAGGCATGACCTGAAGCTGAAGGCCCTAGAAATCCCGGATTGCACTTAAGGATAGTCAAGCAACGCACAAGGGGAAAGTTGCGGCGGCTCCGTATTGCTCCGTGCAGTACTCTTCCAATCCTCCGCCTCGCCTAGTGGCTGTGGAGGCCGGATTTCTGAGCTATCGAGACACAGGGTTCCAAGCAGTTTGGCGAAAGGACTGATGGCTCCATGGACCCATGACACACGAGTCGCCCCAGATGGCAGTGCTTGCCCGCTTGGGGTGTTCTTATGTCGTCTTGCGTGCATCCATGACGGAGTCAGAGCCAGCGCCCTCATCAGTCTTGAACAGGCTTCATGTATCTATTTTCATTCCTTGCTTAATGCCAGCGCCGGCGAAGCGCAACAGAGACGTCTGCCGACAAGCCTGCTGGCGATGACAGGCCTGGCCTCTCGTGCTCGGGCAGAAGCATCGGATCGTTTAACGTTCTCGTCAGCCTTTACCCTTTCTGAGGACCTTGAAGAAGAGCGTAACAGCTCGGAGCCCAGATGCGCATAGTTCAAAGCTCAGTGAGAGCTCTGAGCCCAAACGACGCAGCAATCTTGCCCAGACGAGTAGCTACCAAGCGCCAGGAACAGCTGGGATCCAAAGGGCATCCCCGACTTGCTTAAGTCGCGGAGTGCTTTCTCGCTGTCGCTGGTAGATGCGATCACCAAGTCACCATGCGGTGTGAATATGTCAAGATGCCGATCCGATCTGCTATGGTTCAGCGGCATAAACGCGCACAAGACTGTAGCTGGTTTTGTGGCACAGGCCTCAAATCCCCAGTAAGCCCTGTTCCCAGAATGCTAACCTGTTTTGAAGTGTTGCATGTTGGCAGAGTCTGCTGGCAGGACCACCAGAGCCAGAACGTTCACAGAAGGCTGTGGGCTCCCGCACGCCACAAGTCTGCCTGCGGATGCCGTGTTGGCCTGAGGGCAGAGTCGAGTTGACGAAAGCTGGCGCCTGCAATCGCCACAGACGACTCCAAGACTGAGGACAAAGACCTGACGACCGAGACAACGGGTGTTGCGCGAAAGTCTGCCTCCCAATCGGGCGGAAGAACCCTCGGGGTGCAACAGAGTCTGTATTCCAAGCAGTCGAGTCAACATAACGCGCTTAAGTCGTCGACTCTTAGATTACTTCTTTGAATTTCATACTTCCTTTCCTGTGTTCGGAGGTTCCGCTCCGCCGTTTCTCGGATGGGTCTGGCCTTGAGGCCCACCTTGACCAGGTCCGACTGGCCGCCTGTGATTTGTCACGTGCTAGGGCAAGACATGCTGTGACAGGACCCGTGCAGCTGATGATGTCACGCACACCACGTCGGAGTGCGAGAAAGATCTTGAGGAACGGGAAGACACGGCTGAAACACATGACTTATCGTGACTGCGCTGAGCTCCACCAAGCTCCGATTTCAGGCATCATTGAGACCACCAGGAAGGAACCGCCCAGTCTTGCCCTCGGGCAGAGTCGTTCTCAGGTAGAGGTGCTGTTCAGTCCTGTTTCATGCCAGGGCATAGCAGAGATTGCTTTTGACAGCGGTACCTCCCAGTGACCTTGGACGTTTGCCACATCAGCTCGTTGGCCTGATCGTACACTCCGATCTGGTTTATTCTTGAAAGGTACTGCTTGATTTCACATGCGGCCCTTCCAGAGCAGTTGCTGGAAAGGATTGTCCAACCTGCCCGAGTCCAAGCGCTTCCACTTGGAACATTGTGGTATATTGTGGTGTAGATTTTCCCCCGCACATGTCTCCAGTGCGCGTGTGTGTCTTGTGCTTACAAAGGAGTGGGGGCTTCGCAGTCCCAACCTTATCCTCTCCATCATGGGAGGCGCCGTGCTCATCGCCCAGCACTGCCATGGCCCCTCGCTTTCTTTGTGTGGCTGTCCCTGCAGGTGCAGGGAACATGAATCTGCCTCCTGACAAGTTTGACATCGATGGCTTTTCACAGGGACTGGTTGAGGCAGACCTTGAGAGCTACTGAGCGCCTCTCTGGAGCTGCCAAGCGCGTATGTGATGCTTTCTAGGCGGCTACCCGCACCTCTGCCTGGGTGATTACTGGCGGCACTGCCAGTGGAGTGATGGACATTGTTGGCAAGGCTTGTTATTTCCATTTCTTCTTGTTTGTGATGTAGGCGTACGTAAGCCGCCTTTGGGCACATGGACTGACTTGCGCAGGCAATGCAGAGGCACGACAAGCAGCGCCAGGCCAGTCCTCCATCACTGGCACATGCTCTCTCCGTATGCTAGTCGGACCTTGTGAGGTGCCGTGCCTTGGAATCACGCCATATGGCGGCCGTCTCAGACACTGAGGGCAGTGTTTGATTTTGTCAGGACATCGCCTGACTGTGCAGGGGCGCTTACCTGCAAATGGCGTGACCTTGTCAACACGGTCTACGTGGGGCTCCCAAGCATCAGCACATGTGAAACAAGATGAGTGGGCATCAGCTCAGGAGCCCGATTGCGGCTCAGGGACGAAGGCCCCCAGCCTCAGAAACAAACAGCCTGCGAGGCTGACGCAGTGCCGATGCTGTCCTCTGTGAGGTGGATGCCGCTTGCGCAAAACCTTCGGAAGGGGCCGCACCCGAAGTCGATGGAAACATTCCATTGGCAGCTCTCCAGGAGCTCTTGCCATTCGTTGCCATCCACGTGTACATACGTGGAGAGTGGAGAGTGTGCATGGCCAGGACAACCACTCTCACTTTATCATCTGTGACAATGGCGAGGTTGGAGAAGTCTGGTGGTGACGATGTGCGCTGAACAGTCTTCGAATATGATCGAAGAGGTCGGAAGCAAAGCCTTTGGCACCGAGATCCAGTTCCGTGGCCTGCTCAAAGTTGCTTAAAGCCCAACTCTGCAAAGCGAAGCCTTTTGACAGCCCAAGGCACGAAGTTCGAAGAATTCGTGACGAGGGTACGCCAAAGTCGATCCTTGAGTGCTGAGCAGCTACGGTACCTGCTGATGCCATGAACAGCCCGGGTGAGATCAGCTTCCTGTTCGCAGGGCGTGACTGCCGGGGGCATGCGAACTCGAGTTCCTCGTGTGCTGCACCTAGACTATCCCACACCACTGATCTTTCGGATGCGTCTGACTCTAAGCACCAAATTGACAGCACGCCGAGGTGATGATATTGGTGAATGGTGGCAAGATCTCCCTGATCTCCCTCGTGCAGGCGTTCGGAGTCTCAACCCAGAGCGAGTGAATTGAGAGCGGACAAGCGGCGCCCTGGCCAGGCCATCAACACGGGCTGCCCTCTGGTGGTGTGCCAAGGCTCTCTCTCTCTCTCTCTCTCTCTCTCGCCCTCCCTCCCGTTTGCAAATGCTTTTCGGCTCGTGGCTTTTTCCCGTACAGGAACAGGCCGCATTGCCGATGTCATCTGCCGGATTCTCGAAGAGCCTTGCTTGGCAGACACGGATGACGAGGAGGAGGTCTCCTCGCCCTGTGCCTTTGCGTGCAATTGCTTGACTGGGTCTGTTCAGCAGGACAGCGCGAGTGGCTCGGAGAAAGATGCAGACCGCCAGTTCCGACAAGCCTTGGACAGGGCCGTGCAGGTGGGGCTGCAGGTCTTGGAAAGGCCTTGACTTGTCAGCCGATCTGTGATGTTGCCAGGAGTTCATGCCGAAGGACACCCTGGCTCCCGAGGATGTGGCGAACTTCCAAACAATCGCCGAACCCTCGACGCCCTGGAATTCGGACGTTTTCCAAAGGATCTTGCCAGAAACGAACTATATGCACGTATGTGTGTATGTGTGTCTGTCCGTCTGTCCTGTCCGTCCTGGTTGTCTGTCTGTCTGTCTGCCTGTCTGTCTGCCTGTCTGAGACCGTCTGTCTGTCTGTCTGTATTGTATGTCTACATTGTACACGTACATAAGACCTGAATACATGTGTATATGTGTATATCTACATATTATATATCACATACGTGTATGTATATCCATAGTCTATAGGTCCTGAGCGAGATGGTGGAGATCTACACCATCAATGACCGCTTCGAGGCGCCGTTTCCTGCACCCTTTTGCAGCCTCTACACACATCATCCATTCTCAGAAACATCAGATTTGCATTTTCTTTATCATTATCTCTTCCTTTCTGAGTCGGAACAGATCTCCATCAGAGGACGTGGTGCTGCGTGCCGTGCTGGGCAACGCCATCAGGTCCACGGAGAATGTGGGCGTATGGCCTGTCCAGCACGTTTGGGGTTTCTCCTGGGGCATGACAGATTTGTTGGAGTGAAAGCTTGCTACATGACTTCCCACAACAGAACCTGCCCCACAAGCCTAAGGCGTCTAAGAAGCGTCAGTATGACGAAGCTCGCTCCTTGGAGCCTGCGGGAGTTCTCGTTTACCAATCAATCCCTGTCTCAAGTGTTTCAGGCGGGTCAAGCATCGACCGCGGGCCTTAAGTGGTATGAACATCAAGTAGTCAACGTGCTGTGAGCCCATCGAAGGCTTAGTGTACTTGACTTTTGGAGTGGGGATGGCGCGGGGACGCCAGGCAGCAGCTCTCCCTTGCGGTGCAGTGGGGCTGCCAGAGCCTTTCCTGTTTGAATGAGTTTGAATCCCATGTGAGAGACAGTGAGAGCTCTCTTGCAGAACTCCAAGAGCTGCGGGACCCTCTTAGGTGAGAGCTACTACGACCGCTTGGGCCAGAGGCGCAGCGAGAGTTGACTCAACTTTTGCAGCCCCGCGCAGCGCGATTCGATGCGGAGGCTCGTGCAGGAAAGGGGTGGCTCCGAGCGAGGGCCCGAAGCTGCTTTGGCCTCAGACAATTCGCTTCTTTCGTATCTATTTGGCAAACCGAACGCATCAAGAATGAGAAGCCTAAGTGAATGAGTTGCAACAGTTTACGAACACATGATGGTCAATGTTGGGGTTGCGTTAAAACTCATCATACAACATGAGATCCGCTTAAACGAACTGGTGATTAGCAGTAGGAAAGCGTACAATGCGTACCATGCAGCAGCCGAAAGCAACGTCCGCATACGAGATGCCCCTGAGGCAATCCGGCTCGTCTTCAAGGAACTCGTCGGTTTTGGCTCCCGGGAGGCTATGATTTTATGCCGCGAGAGGCCATGTAGCTAGGGAGAGGCTGTGAGATCCTCGCAAGGCTAAGACGCCCATCACCCTGGTCCGCAGTGTGCGCGAGAATGCAGGCTTGCGGCTTGCTGAAGCGTTTGATGGTTGAAGCGGTTTGCCTGCGAACCGATGGGGCCAGACTTTGGTGAGAGCGCACACATCATGGCATGCCCATGCGCAACCTCAGAGCCCGAGGCGTGCTGGTGACGTGGCTACTGCAGCACTACCTGAAGCAGATGGACCAGTTCGAGGCTCCCAGTATGACCCAGCTGTGGAGCTTGAGGCCACGGCATGTGCAGGGCCCATCTAACCCTAAACCCTTGCCTTTGGCAGGTCAGTGCCGAGACCTTGCCGCCTGAAAAAGATGGCAAGCCCTGTGTTCACTGGAGCCGCCTCGGCTTCCAGGCAACGGGCCTGGTGTTCGGAAGAGTCGTACAGTCCTTGCCATGTAACCTCCAACCTCCGCTGATTGTTCTCATGACTCATGACGCTCATAACTTCGTGCTCCCGAGGAGTCCTGGACATCCCTGGAGGGCCTGCTCCTCTGGTCCATCGAGAAGGCTCGCGCATGACGAAGCTGCAGGACAACTGAAGATGCGTGAAGCTTGCTTTGATAGGAGGCTCCTTCTTCTGTGTTGGAGACCATCTGGTCGTACATGGAGGAACCTGCCTGCAAAACTCCGGAAACACCCAAGCACAGTCAAGAGCAGCTCCTTGTCAGGATCCGGTGCATGCTGCTCTGGTGGCAGCATCTGCTTGCCGCGACACTGCTGAGAGGGAACACTTCTATGCATCGTACGGGCCCCAGGGCCTTGGCTCGAATCCTGTACTCTGCGATCACAGTACTTAGGTATCAGGATGGTCTTGCCAAGAAGGAGCTGGATGACGCAGCCGATCGCTTCGAAAGGCGCAGTGGTAGCACCACCCTGAACACGCAACCGTAGAGTCGAGTACTTACCGAAGTCGAAGCTGGCTGATGGCCTTGTGCTGCCGCAGGCTGGCGTGCCTCGTTCTTGAGGACCTCGCACTGTCTGGCAAAGGCCCTGACATGCTTGAAATGCGCTTGAGATGTGGAGTATTATGGAGCTCAACACTCCCCACCAACGCGATGCGCGGCCAGGCGTGGACTACCTCTTCCGCGAGTCTGCAAGATGGCAGGTCGGCAGCCATCTAAAGCAATGCAAACGAAGTCGCGACCATTCTGTGGCCGCGGCCTACTTCACTGTCATTGTGAGTCATGCCTCTAGGTGGGAGGGCAAGGGCGCACCTGCTTCAAGCTCGCCCACGAGCTAGGCCGAGCCTCAGTCTTTGTTGGAGCTTCTATGAGCTTCTCCAAAGTTTGATGGAGAGGATGCAAGACGTTTGTGTCGGCGACCTTCTACCGACTGGCCGTGGACCTGTACTGGATGACCCCAGTCCCCTTCCAGATCAACAAGCCCGGCTCCCAACATTGAACGGTCGGCACACATACAAGTAGCCAATGACCGGATATACCCATACTGCGTGTATTTGGTCAAGTCGTTGGTGGCCCAGGCATCAGCTGGATGCGCAGTTCCTGCGATGGCCTGGGTCTCGGGTTGGTGAGCAGTGGCCGTGCGCGAGCGGCGTGAGATTTCGAGTTTGCATGCAGAGCCTCTCCACAGGTGGCCTTTCCTCAGCCTCACCTGGAACTTCAAGGACTTCCATCGGTTTGTGCGCATTGGACACAGCTGTTCCCTGAGAGTGCAGGCCTGTGGCTTCCCTCTGTGGGAGTTCCTGTCCATCCCTTCCATCCAGGCCGTGGTTTGCAGCAATGCATATGCCAGGGCTGCCAGGCGATGCCCTTTCCTAAAAGGCTGGAGCTCACTTGAACCTCACAGGCCTGGACGCACGGCGTAGCTCGCGGCATCTTCGCACCTTTCTGCAATCAGTCACAGTGTTCAGACTGGGTCAGACCGAGAAAGAAAGGAAGGACTAGGAGCGGCTTGAGCAGACGCACATCCAAGGTCGGACTGTACTCGTACGCCGTGTTTTATCGGCTGCTTGGCTTTGATCGCGAGATCTGGCTCCTTGGGAGCTCGCGATTGTGTTTTGGGGCCTTAGCGATATGACGATTCTAGCCAATGCCCCTGCACCGAACTGAATTCAGACTCCCACCCCTCTGGTCCCCCCTATTTGGGGTGCAGCTGTCAACATGGCTGCGGCTGTCATTCTGATTCGGCGCAAGTCTTCACTGACAACACGTCTATGGGCTGAGGCCCTTGGCCATATCTCCTTGATAACCCCTGGACCTCCACAGTAGGTCTCAAGTCGTTCCGTCGGGATCTCCCGGCATCTCGCAGCTGGTCTCCGAGGCTACTGACGTTCGGCGGCGTGAGCACCGTGGAGGCATGGAGCCGTGCTGAGAAGCTCAGCAATCTGAGTAATTACTTTCCTCACGAAGAAGCGCCAGAGACCTGGGGGAGGTGCTGCTGTTCCTGTGGGGCTTGGGCCTCGGCAAAGTGGAGATCAAGCAGTTGCAGGACAACGGCTTCCAGGCACTCTGTCGCTGCCTACAAGTTTCTGTTGGGGTGCCTTATAAGGCAATTCAGGACTGTTGGGCTAAGGGTTGTTTAGGGCAAGCTCACTGTTTAGGGCGGTAGGCTTGCTGATCAGGCTTCAGGCTTGTCGAGGGTTTAGGGTTGTGGTGCTGCCGCTTCGTGGACCTTCCATGGGTCGGTTGGGTGGTTCTCCCGAATCTGACGGACTCTGACAAGGTTCAGGCCTAATTCAGCGTAGCGCCTCTTTCGCGAAACGCGGGCTCTTCCCTTCACCCGGTTCACCCCTTCTTTACACCTTCCCTCCCTTTCTGTGCGGGGAGGCCGGGGAGCATCGTTTGCTAGCGAAGGGCCTGGAAGGACCTTTCAAAGCCCCAGGGCGTGTGGCATGCTTTGGCTAGGGCACGCTTGCCCGCATTCCCAGAGCAGAAAAGTGGGAACTGTCTGTCTAGGAGTAGTTCAGTTTCCTGCCGTTCGTAGCTGGTCCAGTTCAGCCAGCGCATTCTATGCAGGCATATATCCATGACTTCTGGAATTTTCTGGATGCGCTGCACCTTGGCAGACACTGGAGGTGTACTTGGTGCATTGTGAGCAGAAGAGTGCGAGGCACATTACTGTGCTGCTGGGATCTATCGTTCTGGGAGTGCTTCTGGCTGACGACAAGAGCGATGAGATGAATGAGGCAATGAGTGAACGATTCGTCTTGTCATGTAAAGCCGGCTTTTTGGAAGGTCCGTTTCAGTGCCCCATTATGGTCAACATGTTGCTGATGCCGTTTCCCCCTCCCGCAGGTGGAACACCTCCTGGAGGTGACCCATGCGATGAACTTGCTTCCCTGTGCGGCACCTGTTTCCGGAGATGGCGTTTTAAGTTTGATGGTGCTCCTCTCACGAGGTTGGGGAAGTTGCTGGGATAGTCGGACGTTATCCCAGGCTGGATCCGCGTGCTGCAAATCCTGCAGCAGTCGGAATACTTTGGGACGCTACTTCTCACCATCTTCGGGATGGCGAAGGCTGAACATGAGACGCCTTAGTCGGGGCAACGGAGTGCGAGGGCCCTGACCGGGAGGATGCTGTAAAGTTCTTCATTCTCGTCATCATCTTTTGCTTCGGGCTGCGGCCCTGCGTTCTTGAAGTTTTCAAAGGTACCTGATCGTCTGCCGTCTGATGGCACTTGCTCGTGCGTCCTCTCACGTGACAGCGGTGCCGAGGTTTAGCTGTGCCATCACACCCATTCTTTTTACACAAAGTGCCGAGCGCCACGAGCAGGCGCAAGCTGCGTGGGGTTGCAGGGTAAAGGGTACAACATGGTACTGCGACTGCGACCCAAAGCTTCACTCTTTGGTTTTTGATGGCAGGGCCTGACCTGGGCATTCTGGACTATCGTGGGAAACTTGGATGACAAGGCCGTGAACAAGCTGGACTCCTTGACTCCGGTAACAAGGTGGTGGGGGATCCGCTTCCGAGACAAAGTTTTTAAGATGGCACGAACAGCTTGTCGCATCTTGTCAGGTTCATTGCCAACATCTTGGTCTACACGCTGGCCCTGGTTTGCAACGTGTGACTGCCCCAGTCTCTGGGGTATGTAGGGGTTTAGAGACAAGCAAACGCGATTCACAAGGGCGCAGAAGGGCGTGCGATCATGATTCACGGAGGCTCCTGGTGAATCTCCTCATTGCTGTCATGAACAGCACCTACGAGCAGAATCAGGTGTGCAAATGTGTGCAACTGCGTGGAAATACGCGGCCTCTGTGGCCTTCTCTCAGCTCAAGTATATAGGGAGCCAAAAGAAGCGAAACAATGTCAAACACCTCATTGAGAGGCGGTGTCGCAGACATCCTGGGCATTCTTCCGCGTGCCTCGGATGATGGGACTGAAGCAAAGCAAGTTTATGCCATGCTTGCAGCCAGCGATCCTTACGTCTGCTAGGTTGAGGCAGTCCTGGAGTTTGACCATGAGTCGATCCTGCCTCTTGGCTCAAAACGAAGATTTACTGTGCAAGCTGTGCTTCATGCCGCTGCAACACATTCTATGTTTTCTATGGCACTATCATACACTGTGCCACACCCCAGCTGAAACTGCTGCACGGAGCCTGCGGTCGTGTCTCTTGAGAGGCCTCCGCCATTGAACCTGCTGGAACGCTTCCTGAATCGGCAAACCAGTTCGGACAAGGACATGGTGCCCCCATTCTAAGATCATATGCCAAGACGGTGCAGCTAAGACCACATCTCGGCGTGGCCATAGCTGAGAGGACCAGCTTCCCCTTGGACGCCGACGGTCCGAGCAGCGCATGCATGCAGAGATGTCCATCACACGACGAGATCTGAAGGCCTCTGGGGTGTGCAAGCTGCTGTGATATGCTTCACATAACTTCACATGCACCATCACCAGAGTATGCCAGAGTAGCTACCTTTACGAAGATGAAACATGCACAGACATTTACCCCTTCGGATGAATGAAACATGTGATCTGACATATGCGCGCACCTTGCTTCAGGATGCGCAGCAGCGGGCCTTCCGCGCCATCAACTTGGAGGAGACGGGGAGACCAATGACTTCGGGTGAGGTTTCGGGGCTCAAGAGCCTGGGCGATAAATTCCCTCGTTCCATGTCAAGCCAGGTTTGCAGACAGGCTAGCATCCGTGGGCATACGTGGGCATCTGTGGGCATCCCTGCCAACCTGCTCTTCAGACTTGGAGAGTTGATGAAACGCACCGGTAGGGCCACTACGAAAGAGGTTCCAAAGGCGCATAGAACCAAACACTTTGCCGACACTTGCTTCTTCAGAAAAGGATGGAGGACAGCCTGGCGCTGGTTCATGATCAAATGCAGCAAGATAACTGCTTTCGGTTTTAGTCTGTGGTCGACCCCAGGAAGGTCAAGCGCAATGGTGGTTGTAACAGATTCTGGAAGGCTCATGGTGAGGTGTGCGGTGTTCCTGCGAGGGTTTTCGATGATGTTCCGATGGCTAGTTGCGATGGTGGGTTCGTTGCGATGTGCGAACTTTCACCACGAGCTCTGGTTCTGGAAGAACGCCCCCATATACCAGATTGTACAATCCATGTCTGCAGCTGTGTATCCCGGATAAATAGTTTCTCAAAAGTACTGCACACTGAAGTTCTGCAGCAGAGGTCAGAGTATGTTGCGTAGTCCATGAGACAAGAATGGTGAAGATTGGATGGAAAACCTTTTTGGGTTTGACACGTATGGGAGCGCCAAGTCCCAGAGTGAAATTGAAAAACGTTGAGCCCGCTCATCCCCGATCGCAGATCCCCAGATTGCAGATCCCCCCCCTGACCGGTCTGAGAACCCAAAAATCGCACAGATACAGACCCTCAGGTCCCTGATCCCAGATGATCATTAGGTCACGGTTCTCCGGTTGCCGATCCCCCCAGAAGTCCCCACATCCCAGATCCCAGCTCCCAGATTGCAGGATCTGGGGAGAGAAGCAGGGGAAAGCCCTTTTGAATACCAGCGCTGTAAGCGCGGATCACATCACGGACAATCGGTGACGACCGCCTGGACGTCCCAAGATAGCTCATTACGGAGTCAGGGTCATAGAGATTGATAACGTCGTCGAGCGTCGATGGCTCAAAGTCACTCAACCTTGGAAGCGGAAAGGGATGTTGCTTTATGTGTCCCAGTCTTCTGGCACACCACTGAGCATTGCTGGGCGTATTCGTCTACCTCAGCATAGTTCAGTACTGTGCTGTGGTCTCCAGTTGCTGCATGGTGTGAAAAGTCACCGGGCTGTTTGGTCCCGCGTCTTGACATGCAGGAGGACATGGGCGAGTCTGCATCGCTGCGAGCCGAGCTCGCAGAACTGAGAAGCAGGACGTCTACGTTGTTGCCACGATTTTTTGCCGCCGTCAACTCCGTCAACTTGTGTAGCTTCGTTGCAGGGACACCATCCCCCGTTGTGCAGGAATCAAGAATTGGCACAGCGCAACAGGGATCTGGAAGGGTGCTCCTGGCCAGTCATGGCCAGTGCGACACGCAGATGCTAGGATGACATGTGGAAGCCTCGTCCATCAGACATATGTAGCCGATATCATGAGTTTTCCACGAAGGCCCATCTTGCATCCTGCTCGAAGTTCTCATGCTTTTCCCATCTTTCCCCTTGTCATCCTCTCTGCCATCTGCTTCCCATGTCAACGCCAAGACGCGTGGCAGGCTTGCAGCAAGCTACTTGCTAGAGCGTGCAGCCAGGGCCTCACATCCACGGTTGACCTCCTACTGCACCACAGTTAGCCTCTAAGGATCGCCATAAGCCAGCCACCACATGCGGCCCCCGGTAACAACAGAAGCCTGCCGGCCTCGAACGGATGTTTTGAAAAGCGCTGCGCAGCTTGAACATCCTCTCAACGTAACTTCGAAAAATGTATGCTGTTGTATGGCAGCTCAAGGCAAGCACGTACAACCACGGCCCCTGCCTGCAATCAATTTCAAGCAACTGTTTGTTTGTATATTCCTGGAGGCTGTGCACATCAGGAGGGGCGCGCCTAAAACCGTTTAGGCGCACCCTTCTCCACTCCATCAGTTAGTGACATTGATCTCAGGTGCCGCCTACGGACATTCAGATCCCGGTGCCGTCGTCACCGAATTCAGGCGCAGCTTTAGAAAGTGTTTACATGCCTACGCCAAGGTCTGATTAGAGTGCACACGTTACTGTGCGCGCGGACCTGGAAAGCCTCCAAAGCTGGAGGGGGGGAAAATGATCACCTGGCGAGTACGCTGGCAAATTCGTGTTGGAAGCGGGCGATGCCAACAAAAATGTGCCAAGCTTGTTCCATCCCTGAAAGGGCTGGAATGGGGACAGAGGAGGGGAAAGAACGGGTTTCTCTTTCGGACGCCGGTGGCCTTGGCCGCGGCTAACCTTGCATGATCCAAGCTGCACATCCAGCAATCCACGTTCCCCTTAACGTAAGCAATCCAGCAGTTCAGTGAGATGGAGATTCCAACCGGCACAGAAGAAGCCGCTGCAGGAATAGTGCGTCGAAATCGGCGCTTGACGAGACCTGGCAGATACTTCGAGTTTGATTCCGTGTCGGCATGATGTAGCTTCTGTAGAATTTGCCTGTCAGACAACGCACAGACATAGCTAGCAGCCACCAGTTCAGTGTAACTTCTGCATGCAGATCCGCTGCTTAAGATCCAGACTGCCCCAAGGACTGTGACCTCGCAGGGCCTGACCGTTGCTTTTGTCTCAGCATGCGTCTACAGGAACGATTTCCTAGTCTCGGTGCAGTGCATTGGGGGACATGCAAGGCAGTCATGCATGAGGCATCTTTGTATCACATCAAAGACTGGAAGCCACTCTTGATGTGCGATTTCTATTTTTGCATTGAGTGCTCTGCACATTAAGCAGGAAGAGAATCTGTGACTGGCTGGGGGTATCATGTGGTATCCTGCACATGCACATTTTTTCCAGTCAAGGCAGACGCCAATGGTGATAGCCCAAGTCATCGCGCGAGAGCCGTCTGGACGCCAGTGATGTCACGCAGCCTTTCAACTGCCTCACAAGGAGCTTCTTTAGCAGTAGGACGCCAAAGCTCTTTCGCTGCTTCTTATTCCAAGCAGTGAGATGCGGCCGTGTAAATAGTTGTGCAGTCAGAACGCTGCATTTTGAATTTGCAGGGCTTTTGGCTGCCTGGCTCTGAGGCAAGAGGTCGGCAGGCACGGCAGAAACGCCAATCCTGCCAGGTCCCAGGGGCTGAAACCTAGTTCACCCGCCCCCCCTGCCCCCTCCCACCCCTTCCAAAAAAACTCGGACGCAGGAATGCGTGCTTGGAGCTAAAGATTCCTACATGCTGGAGTGAAGCCGTTTAGCTCTCTCTCTCTCTCTCTATGTCTCTCTCTCTCTCACTCACTCGCTCTGTTTTTCTCTTGTGTTTTTTACTCTATATATATATATATCTCTCTCTCTCTCTCTCTCTCTTTCTTTGAAGAACATCATGCAAGATTCACGCGGATTGATGTGGGCTTGCTTGTCACTGACAGCCACTCCAGTGAGTGTCGTCGGCAAGCCGAGGATCGTGTGCGGGTCTCATGTGGGGGCTTGGGCAGGTCAGAGAAGAAATCTTAAGATGTCTGAAGCTGAACGTATGTCTGTGACCTCATTCTGGCACCATATTCCTGTTTCTGGGGCCGCTTATTCTACTGTACCCGGTGTATCTGCCAGCTGCCGAAATTGACGGGAAGTCCGTCAGGGTTTCGTCGTTGGAGAGCCGTAGTGGTCATGAACCGCTCAATGGCAAGCCGCGCATGCGACGCTGGTGGGTGGCTGCAGCAGCTGCGCTTTGCCTATGCCAAGGTGCAGACCTGCGGTGGTATTGTGTATTGCATGCCTCCGTGTTTCAACAAGTGCAGGCTTGCAGGCTGTCACGTTGCCCAGTGGCTTCCGCGTCTTGAAGCTACCGCTCAAAGTCGCAAGAGATGCGAGGCCGAGGAAGGAACCACGCAACATGTCGGCCCTTTTTTAGACTGCCAGCCTGCGGCAGGTCTGAGCTTGATGCCTGCCTGTCTCAAAATCGAAGAAAGCTGGAGATGCAGTTCTCTTTCACCACTCTGAATGGCGGCCGTGGCCGATTGAGGACGTCGTCCGTAAAGTGATGTATGCGAGTGTGTGCAGAGAGTTGTAAATCGCCCTGGTCAGGAGCCTCCCGGGTCCAGATGCCTACCCGGCCTGCGATCGCCTCATGACAGCAAGCGAGAAGAGCTTTGGCCTGGCCAGCAATCCGGTACACACCCCAGTCGTCCGAAGCCATCCCAGATTCCCACAGTTGTGACCCGTGAATCCCGAGAAATTTGAAGGACTCTCTGCGCATCCCTTATTTAGCATCCCCCTTTGCGCGGAGGCCTGTGATCGGGCCTTGGTGCAGGTCATGGTCCGGCAGTACCAGCCGGGGCGGGTGCGCACAAGCTGTGAAGCACAAGTGGGAGAGATACGAGTAGAAGGGTGAGAGGTAGAAGTGTGAGAGGCAGAACGAGAGAAAACTCACGGCCAAGGAGTTCGCCCCCAAGAAAGAAAGAGAGAGAGAGAGAGAGAGAGCTACTCGAAGCGAGAGAGAGACAGAGATAAGGAAAAATGAGAGACAAGAGAGCAGTCTGCAGAGCTGCGCGGGGCTCCTTGCGGCACAAGCTCGCCCCAGTGCTCATCAGTGCTGTCCAGTACTCCGGTGAGGGCTTGAAGCTGCACGTCGACAGCAAGGAAATGTTCGAGGACTCCAAGAAATGGCTTGTGACGGCATGATAAAATGGCTGAAATGGCTTACGACTCTAAAGCAGCTGAGGTGCTCAAAGGGCTCACGGGGCTAGCATCCCATGGCTTGGCAGAGGAGCCTGTTCTGGCAGTGGTCCTTTGTGCTGGAGGCGCCGGTGAAGCCACGGACTCCTCTCACAAGATTTCGAAGATTTCGAAGATTTCGAAGATGTCGCAGATTTCGCGTGATTTGGCATGTCGCCTCGTCGAGGCTCTGGGGATGGCTTGGTCCTTCAGCACATGAAGCAACCCGGGTTGCAGGCCCTCAAAAAGGCAAGTGCCCCCGAGATGTGCCGTTCGGATCGCGGCAGCTGTGGAGGTGCCGGTGGTGGAGACGACGGGCCTGGCCATGTGCTTCCAAGGGGAAGCCCGCTACGACTGGGGCCATAAGGCCTGTCCTCATCGTACCCAGGTTTGTTTTGGGAGCTGGCTTTTCGAAGCGCCTAACCCAGCTCGGCGGTGCTTGCAGCATCTCCTCAGTGAGTACATCAACTGTCCAGGTTCCGCCGGTTTCAGAGCGACGCTTGTCCATCACCTGGCGCTGGCGTGGAGCTCGGATGGACCTTTTCCCTGGAGACCCTTGGT
Organism: Symbiodinium natans; assembly: GCA_905221605.1. Classification (NCBI taxonomy): domain Eukaryota; class Dinophyceae; order Suessiales; family Symbiodiniaceae; genus Symbiodinium; species Symbiodinium natans. The sequence continues at coordinate 145,047 of CAJNDS010000163.1, forward strand.
CTTTGGTGACCCTTGGAGAGCGGCCCGGCTGTATCCTGCAGGTTCTGTCGGAGCTACCTTGACCGCTTTGACTTCCTTGATCAGCCAGTGTGAGTGCTGAACGCTTTTTCACAGCTTCAATAGGCAAAAGGTGAAGCCATCCACCTGAGTTTCTGGGTAGGTGCGCTCAAATCACGCTCCCACCATGATTGCAGGCAAGTGCTTGTTGAACGCCACCGCAAATGGAAGGCTCTCAGGACGTTGCGTAGAAGCCGTCTTGAAGAGCCAATAAGAGAGCCATGTTGCCATCAGTTGTATCACAGCGAGCTCACCAAATGTGGCTTGTGGTTGCTCTCTTGAGTGGCATCAACCTGGTGGAGTCCAACACTGTGAAGGTGTTGATGCTACACAACTCTGCCCAGAGCAACGCAGGTTGGAAGGACAGTCATGTGAGCTCACGTCGTAGCAGAGACAGAGTTGTAGCTTCAGATTCGGCGGCATTTCAACTCCTTCATGTATCTCCAGCTTGGCCCTGGTGTTGATGTTCTCTCAGGTTGGAAAGAAGGCTTCTATGACTTTTTCGTGCCGCAGATAAACGCACAAGGTTTCACCATAGCGGGTGGGACCCAGCAGTACACCCTGGACGTGACACTCTGCGAGGACCAAGCCCAAAACCCTGTACCCGTACACCGTGTACGTGTAATTGCTAGGAGATTCGCTGGGGCAGGGGGATTTGGGGCGCAAAGCGAGGAGGATCTCTCAGTGGACCCCTTGCCGAAGGTCACCGCTTGCGTCGATCGAGCGGAGAGTGAAGGTGTCGATGCGATCGTGGTCGGAACCTCGAGCTCCAACGACGACATTAAGACCGCTGCAGAGGCGTACTCAATTCCCAATTTGCACTGTTCAGGCAGGGCACCTGAGGGGCACCTGAGGGCACCTGAGCCGGTTGCTTCGGGTTTGAGCTCATGCCTTAGGCAGCTTGCATTCCGGGGCATTCTACATGGAAAGAATGAAAGGAGAACCAATATGGCTCAATCTTGTCGGTTGCTCATTTGGGGTGTTGGTGGTGTTCCTTGCAACATCAAGAAGCTGGAACATCAAGAGCCGGTTCGTGATTTCCTCGGGCGAGCTTAATGTTCGCGATTTCGACGTTTTGCGCGACGTCTAATTCTTTCTTGTGCCCCTGCAATGAACTGATTTTGTGTGTCGTTCGATCCTTCACATCCTCTCAAGCTCATTCGGGATCTCTCAACCTGCCCTTGTGAATCCAGGGATCTAATGAGGGTGTAACAGGGAGGGAAAGTACCACAAAACCCGGACTCTTGGCAGAAACATCGCCTCTCATGCATGTTTCTTAGTCACTTCGCTGGCTTTTGCTGGACTCGTGAAATTGTAGCATCTCTGAAAGACTACGACAATCCCAAGGGCATACCCAGTCTTTCTTCTTAGGAGGTCGGGTAGGTGGAACAGGTCGAGTGCGGCGCTGCTACGATTTCCAGGGCAGGTTGCGGGGAGTAACCCGTTTGCAAATCCCACCTCCTCTATCTTTGCAAAACCAGGATGAGAGTAGTCGACTGTCTTTTGCTTTTGCAAGCCTGGCATCGCAAATGAAAGAGACGGAGGTTTCGTGAGTCTAGAACTGTAAACGCTTGCACGCGCCGCGGCCTGGACAGGCCCCTAAGCTAGGTTGACCGTTCACACCCATGGAATCACATGCTAGGTCACCAATCTAGCCTTTATTTGGTGGGCAAAGCACTGCCACCATCACACCCACCCCATGTCACCGCGAGTCAGCGACAAGGTGGGAACCCCATGTCTTGGACCGCGGCGACACCGCATGCCTTCGGCCTGGGCCTTGTTTTGCTTTGTTCTGTTTTTGTTTTGCTTTGTTTTTGCTGTTGTTTTTTTGCTGTTGTTCTTGTTGTTTTTGCCTTGGCCTTTGCCTTGCTTTTGGTCTGGACTTTGGGTTTAGGGCGCCGTTTAGGGCTTTTAGGGCCCCGGCGCTTCGAACTTTTTTTCTGGATGTGGGTCTCTCGGCGGTGCGCCACGCTCGCCAAGCTGAGGCCTGCATCTGCCATTTCCCTGGTATTCCAGAGGTCCGATCCGGCAGGCCACTGTGATCTTTGATGTTGAAAAAGCGGGACCCTTCCATGGTGTGAGAAGCAACCTTCTTCATGCAATCAGGCTGCGCTCTTGGAGCTCAAGACGGTTGTCGTGATCCGGAACTACGACTGGGGGTTTCCGCGCATCTCCGCGGTCGCCGCAATGGAGTGGAGCCTTGAAAGCTCTCTGCAGGTCATTGGGCCGACGGCGGCCTGGTGTGAGAGGTGGGCCGACAAGACGACAACCTGCGCCTTGCAGAATGGCAACTGCCGATGTGGAACCCAGTCGGAATTTGACAACATGGGGTACAAGTACAACGTTGCAGATATGCCAAGCTTCTACGAGGTCTCTGAGGCTCTGGTTGTAGAGACCGGTTTTGACACGCGCGGGTCCGGCATTTCTCCGGCTTTGGTCCAGTTTGTAGAGGGGATCATCGAGGACCTGTTTGCACATGTGCATGTGCATTGAGCATGCGCTGCAAAGTCTGCGGGATCCGCGGAAAAATGCCCGCAGGACGTTCGGTCGCAAGGGGCAGATCCTGACATGGCCGCTTTGAAGCAAGCGCGTACGCGGAGTTGCTGGGACTCGATGTGCGCATAACGGCCGGCGATTGTGGGACTTTTTAGGTGGGCTCATGAGCCGGCCCCTGAGGTCGTGAATTGGCTTGCTGCCGCCCGCAGTGGCTTGATGGCCATGATGAATCAGAAGTTCGGCTACCGAATGTATTTCGGAGGGCCCAACTATCCCGGAACTGCTTGGAACGGTTACGAGCTGCTCGGCCTGAACTCCCATTAGTGGCTGAAGGTAGCTGAAATTTAGACCATTTCGCTTTTCGGTTCGAGTCCTTTGTTGCGCACCGCATCGTAGAAACCGTCTTAGCAGGTCTTACTGGAGCAACGGTTCCGTTGCTCTTGGAAAAGACGAAGCTTTGTACAACATTGGGGGAGGTCAGTGGCACCACGAAATGGGCTTTTCCGATCCCATCTTCGGCTCTAGCCAGCAGATGAACGGGGTGTTCTTCCAGCAATTTGGCAAGTACCCGGGCTATGTGCTTGCCTCAGTTGCTGCAGCTGTCATGAACTCAGGGCCCAAGCAGTTTGGTGCGGTGATCCCATTCCGAGGATGCGGCGGCCTGTATGGCCGCGGGCATCTCTATCACCTTTGGCCTTTCGAAGTACGGCCAAGCATTGGATGGCCTCACTTTGGCCCAGCGTCGTGAGGAAATCCGCATGTCCGTGGGCACACTGAACGACGAGACCTTGTACGGACAGATCCGCTTCAACCGCTTCAACCAGAACAATGGCCGCATGAGTGTGAACTGGCAAATCCTGGAGGATGGCGGCACCAGGCAGGGGAGAGTCTATCACTGTCAGATATCGTCAGCATGCGGCCGGTCGAATGATATACGGCAAGTCGACCTACATTGTGCCAGGCCCGTGCTGCCGCCGGAGGTGGGGTTCTCATTTTGTTTCTGGGGGGTTTTGTAACCGAACTCCCGTCCACTGTGGCAGGCGGCAGCGACGCCTTTCCGCTTCCCGAGCCCCAGCTGGGATGCGCGGCTGGGCTGCCCAGCCGGCACCTACGCCGGTGGCACTGCAACCCTTGACGTTCCCACCGAGTGCGTCCGCTGCCCTGAGGGCAGATTCCGCAACTCCGCAAGCCAAGGGCTGAACTTTTCGCAGTGCGAGCAGTGCTCCGCGGGCCTGGGGACCATGCCCGGCGTGACCGGGTCGACTGAGTGCGGCACTTGCCCCGCGGGCCGCTACCAGAACGGGGAGTCCGATCGGGGAGTTTGCAACCAGTGCCCTCTGGGTACTGCGAGGGACGGCAACAGCACGGCAGGGTGCAGTTTGTGCGAGTCAGAAACTTATGCCGACCAAAGAGGTTTGGAAGTGCCTTGTCAACATACTCATACTTCTCTAAGCCATGGCCCCTTCTGGGCAACCTGAATGTGAGGCTTAGTATGATCACGGTGCATCGGGATCAAAAAATAGAAATAAGAATCAACAGATACAGGATCAGTTAACAAGGATGATGGATTCTTGTACTCGAGCTTGCAGCATCTCCTACTTCTAGCATCCTTCGCTTAGGAACTGTAGTTGGAAGCAAGCTTTTGGTTGATGATTGCGCGCGAGAGATGTGGAGCATTGTGGATGTCTGTACCTAGGTGTGCAAGCCTTGCCCATCCCGTAGTTCGCAATCAGATGTGGGACAGACTTTCTGCATTTGTGACGTGGGTGCCTACAAAGATCCGGAGGACGTAACCCCCGTAGGCACTGTTCGAAGCTGCTTAGCATGCGATCTCATCCTCCCGGGCAGCACGACCCTGTATCCCAGCTCCAAGCACAGTCACGAGTGCGTTTGCCCTCCTGATACCTTTTGGCACCGGAGTTCTGCAACGACGAATGTGGCGGAATGCAAGCCGTGCGGGCTGGGCCTCAACTGCAAGGGAGGACGCATGACGAGCGGTGGCCGCCGACTAAATGCAAGCATTGCCCCTCACCATCCTCCTCTGCAGGCTAAGGGGTACTCTGCTGGAGCCCCAGCCTACGAAGGTGCTGATCCATCTTACATCGTGGAGTGTAGCAGCAGCGTCCGCTGCCCTGGGGACATGCCGCTTGGTGAATGCCCTGGTGCCAACGAAGGTGTAGCCTGCCTCACCTGTCTTCCAGACAACTATGACGACGGCTCGACCTGCGTGACCTGCTCGGGTGGCGGCTTTACCATTTGGCCATTGTTTGTGGCCTTGTTTGCCGGGTTGGTATTGGTGCTCGTCCTCTACAAGTTTGCAACGAAAGTTGACAAGCCTCACAGAGACTCGTTGATGACTGTGACGATTGGAGCTGGGCTTGCCATTGCCACCGTTCAGACTTTGTCTGCATTTTCCAAGGTCGAGGTGCAGTGGGTCGAGCCATTGAAGACACTCCGTGGGTTCCTTTCCTTCCTGACCTTTGACATCGGCATCCTCCGTCCGGGTTGCTGGTTCGGGAACGTTGACCCTCTGCAGAACTACATTGGATCTTTGATCATGTACCCCATGGGGGCCGGTTCGGTGATGTTGGCCTTTGCCATTGCGAAGTACTTGCTCAAAAAGGAAATAACTTTAAACCAGGTTATCAATGCCCAGGGCTTGATCGTGTCGGCAGTCTTCATTGTCCGTGCCTGAGTGGCCCAGGTCGTGCGCGGTGCTGGTGCGGAACAGTAGTGGTGGAGCAGCGGTGGTTTATCGCACTCAGCAGAATTTGCGCATCTATCGGATCTGAGGCCCTGACCTTCTTAGCTGTGAAACCTTTTCAATGCATCGGAAACCCTGATGGGACGTCCTCCCTCGCAGCCTTCCGGGATGTCATTTGCTGGCAGGATGCCAATCACTGGGCCTGCTGGCAGCAAGATTTTTTGCACTGCAGAGTGCATCTTTGCTTTTACGGATTGAGTCGTTGATTCCTGAGCTGTGTGAGACTGCAAGAGCCTGCCCAGGGCATGGTCGGCCTCTCACTGCTGCCTTTCTTCGGCGGAGTTGTAACCTTCATGGGCCTCGTGATCTGGGCTGCCCCTGATCTGCATTGCGGCATTGCGGAAGCGATGGGGTCAGAGTGATGAGAGATGAGTGAGGGGGGGTGCTGAGGTCATTCAATACCCCATGAAGGTGGCGAAGCCAGGAGGCGTCAACTTCGTGAAGCGCTGGAATTTTATGTTTGCCCGCTTCAGCCCGACGGCTTACTACTTTGCCTTCGTGCTGAACACGCGCAACCTCTTGATCGGCCTCATCCCAGCGCCTTGAAAGGGACCCGACCCTAATCCAAGCTGACATCCTCCCACTGCGTAGCCCAGCCTCTGGACTTAGTAAGACTTAGTAGGTACATCTTGGTACGGGCTTAGGCTTTAAGGTAAGGCAGGAGCGGCAGCAGCGTCTGCGCATTCCCATGCTTCATCACCTGCATGCACCCCTCTGAGCAAGCCTGCTGAGGTGCTGTTGGTGGAGTTTGCTGAGCTCCAGTTTATCTTCCTCACGGTGACTGTGGCAGTATATACTGTTTTGCAGGCAAGGTGGGGGCTCTGCCAGGGGTGGAGGGTGGCCGCAGCGCCCGCAGCGCAGAGGGTTGATGACACTTCGCGTGCCGCTGCGTGCCGTGTTGAGTGCCGCTGGCATCTGTTTTGTCTTTGTCAGGCGCGCATCTGGCCTTGGCGCACGCAGATGTCAAACTACATGGACTCGTGCTGCTCGGAGTGCACATTATGGCATTGCTTGGCGGGCATTAGTGCGTGGCCGCTGTGAAATTCTTGAAACACCTTTGAAGCAGAACACTCCACCCTCTCGTTTGCAGGCCTCGCGCTTTTCCTGATCACTGTCATTGTCGTTGGCAGCATGCTGCTGGACTTTGATGTGCAGAGAGGCACAGTGTTCATTCAGATCATTTTGATGATTGGCACCGTGCTGGCGTTCATCGGCTTGGTTATCCTTTTTGGCACGGCGACATACCGTGCATACCGACCTTCGCGAACCTATGGCATCTTCCTGAGCCATCACAAGCTGGGGGCCGCCGTGTTGTCCAGGTGGTGGAAGATGATGCTCACCGAGCACATCAAGGACAAGGCGCGAAGGGGCATGCCAGGGCACTGTTGAGACATATGCAGTCATGTGCACACATGCACACAAAAACACGCACGAGCATATTGGCAATGCTAAGCCTTAGCATAGAAGTCACTCGACATCTCCCCCGCTCAACCCATCTTTTCTGGCAAGAGGTCTTCTTGGACTCAGACGACGTCAACAAGCTGGATGCGATCATCGACGTAACTGCATGGGACTCCACGAATGTGGTTGTGCTCATGACTCAGGAGACCGATGTGCGTTTCGCGTACGTTTCGCGTACGTTTCGCGCGATTGGGGGATATCCTAGCAGGTTGGAGGTGGGAGTAGGCCTGCAGTGGCACGATGGGGCCCCTGTTTGAAAACACAACGCCACCTAAACTCGTATTGCTTGTTTACCTTTCTGCTCATGTTGCCTGGATGGCCAGAGCACAAACAGGAGACCTTGAAGAGGATGTGGTGCGCTGCAGAAATTGCGAGCGCATGGGCGGCGAACACCAATATTGTGTCTTGTAAGGCACAGAAAGATGGATGCCAGAAAGTGTTCATCGAAAGCACGGTTCACTTCACCATGTCTTGCCTGTCGGTTTTTTCCTTGCGACCTGCCTAACTCAGGTACTGGTGAGTTGCGACGGCAATGGCTTCTCTGATGAGCTGATCGAATCGCTGCCTTCTCTCTGGACCGAAGAGCAGCAGGCAAAGCGTTTTTCTCATGGTCTCCCTTGGACGGAAGGGATTGGAGGTGAGGATGTAGATCTTGTTGGTGTTTAGATTTGTTCGGAGTGGTGCTCAGATGAGTGTTCAGGCTTGGTGGAAGGGTTGAGATCTGGGTGTTGGGCGATGAAACTGGCAACGTGCTGAACGATGTAGGTTCTGAGGCTCGTGGTTAGCATCACCTCCAAGTTGCTATCGTTAAATTGCCTACCATGACGAAAAGCCGGGCAAAGTAGTTGCGAGAAGCCGTCACAGGCATGTGACCCGCCACTGTTGCAGGCTTTGTAAGCCCACAATGATATTCGTTCCTCCCAGGCCGCTAAAACCCTAAACCCTCAACTGGCCTCAACTCCGCAAGGCAACGCTTGTCAATGCTGGTGTCACAATGAAAATGATTGAGTCTTGCCTACATTTGTGAAGCTTGTGCCGGTTCTCCATGACACTTTATCAGCTGAAGCATCTGGGGCCATGGGGAAAGATCTGAGGTGGATTCCTATGAAGGACTGAAAGTGCGAACGCCCATCAAGTTGATTCGCAAGGGTGCCAAGACCAGCGAGCACGAGCATGCAGTGCAACTTGCATTGGCCCAGTGCAAAGGCGTGGGTGCAAAATCCAGGGCCTGTACCAAGAGTATGCAGGTGTCAGCTAGATTTAATCATAACAGCTCTACTCCTCGTCACGCCAAAACTGCCTCCGGATCCCGTCAGGCCTCAGCAAGCGGCTGTTCAGCCGGGTAACCAAAACGGCATCCAAGGAGGAGGTGGGGAATCATGCAATCTGACCGACGTGCCCTGCTGCGACAGAGAGACCTCCTGCAAGTGGTTGCCAGGAGGCCAGCGCCATGATGATGCTTGGAGACTTGACAACACCAGAGTCGGGGAGCTGTTGCAAGGCGCCCTGCAGCATGCCATGTAGGATTTCTATGATTGTAGCCGGGGGATTGCCTCGACGTCATACTGTTTATCAGACATCCTGTGTGCGGGAGGGGGGATGCCGTGACATGTCAGGTGATCCAGTCCATGCTCCAGTCCAAGCTGCAGGAGTCCGTGGCTGTCTTGGATCCGGAGATTGAGGTTTCAAACTTGGACGTGCTTGCCGAGAAGTACGCGAACGCGAAGGTGATCCTCGTGATCCTCACCCAGGGATTGCTTCAAGACGTCCTCTTTGCAAGCGCATTAGCAGCTTGCCCTGTGGAGGTCCGCGGGAACTTGGTTCCTATCAAGGCAGACGAAAATTTCATTTACCCCGACCCTACCTTCTGGGAGAAACTGGCTGCAGGGCAAATCTTCTCGGCTGCCCAGCTCGCCAAATACCACACTGACTTCGAAGGGGTGAGGGCTGCCTACGCAAGACTCTTTAACGTCCTGGCGCTCAAATTCACCTCCCACGGAAGTGAAAGCATTCAGACGACCGAAATTCAAGTCATGAACGGGCGCTTGGCCCCCATGCTGTCAGCCGGCAAAGTCGAGGTGGACTTGAAGAAATCCCCGACGAAGCAGGCATCAATGGAGGTCGATGAGGCTGATAAGGTGGAGGAGCCTGTTTCCGACGACTACGGGTACCCAACGAAGGAAGAGATCAGGGAGGAGGCCGTTTGGGTTATGGCTCCACACTGCATCGCACTGCACATGCAGTTTGCCACATGTCAGAATAAAGAATCAGCGTTCGGGCCCCGCCCAGGAGCTGTGAGACAAGCTGGTGGTTTTCTACTTTGGAGCCTGGCAAAGACAGTGACTCTGCCATTTTCCATACCTAAGGGTATGCTGCAGTATGCTATGATCCTAAAGGGACCCTCAGAAGCGCCCATCCTCGTTGTCTCGGCGGAGGATGTCCGCGGGAGGTTTGCAGCCGGTGTTTTCAGAAACACTTTGGACGTTTTTCTCTTCTCAAGCATTGAAAAGAAGTCCAGTGGCGGCTGTACGTGTATGAGTTCAATGCAGACAGTTCTGCAGACTAAAGCCATGTGCCAAGCGCCCTCTGGCTTGAGCCTGGTAGCTTTGACAAATAGATCTTATGCATGATTCTATTGCTTCTACGAGCTTATGCAAACTCTGTGAGCAGCGCATCAGGGTGAAATGACGTGGAACTAAAGCCGCCGTCGTGCGTCAGCATGGGCTGATTGGGTTGGAACTTTGGGCAATCCTCGCCACTGTGCTGTGTGCGCGAACTGTGCGACCTTCTTCACCCTGAGCGCTTGTCATGGCCAGTGCTCGGGTTTGAGTGCAAGCTGATGGGCCATGACGGCTGCCGCAGCATTTGCAGGCGACAGCGCTGGCCACAGGGTAACTGTCACTGATTTCTGACGCCTCTTGTATATGAGAGCACGTTTGATCTTAGTTGCTCACCTGCCTGTCAGCCTGTGATGTTCTGAACGGTTTCGATCTGTAGCTTGATGATTGACTGAAAGCTTCTGCAGGGAGATGCTACGAAGTTTTCTTAGTACGAACGCTGGGCAGGAGTCACGCTTCAGCATCTTCAGCTCTGGTCTGTGTCTCGGCTGCCATGAAACTCAGGAAGCCATGCTCCAAACGGATTTCGACTGAGGCCTTCTTGGGATTGGCCGCTGCCGTGACCGAGACCAAGGAAGCCAGGCGGTGATGCCGGGATGTGTCTCAAATGCTTGCATTTGCCGTGTTCGTTTGAGCTGGTGCCAGGAGATGCCCAGCGCCAACGAACTCTACTGAGGCGAGCTGAACATTGCACATGGCAAGGTATGCAGTGGTTGGCTGAGACTACGAGGACTTGTTGCGTTGCTTGGACTGGCGCCAGCAGCCGGGATCCCATATTCGCTGCGACGCACGTTCGCATGAGAATCATTGACAAACCATCCCACATTCTCGCCTAGAACGGGGGAGTCTGACTTCGAAGAAGTGTCACAGACGCCCACAGAGGCTGGTGCAGTTGCGACCCGCAAGTCACCACAGCCCGGAGCGCAGAGTGCGCAGCCGACAAAGGCAGCCGACAACCAGGCCGTGGAATACTTCGAGGACTCCGTCTTGACATCGTTCTCAAGCTGCTTTTTTGTCAAGCCGAGAGTTGTCTTGGCAACAAGAGCTGCCTCACCTGGGATTCCAGTCAATTGCAGTGGCTGTTGCTCTGTACAGGAGATCGCACGGAATCGTCAAAGAGGGTGGCTGAACTTTGACCCCCAGTGGCTTCGGCTTGCCTAACTTTCCCATCCACTTGACCCAGCCAGACGCTGCCGGCACTGCCAGGGTGACTATCTTCACGGACGAGATGCTCGGAGTGCTGAAAGGGTGGACAGATGCTAGGCACCTGTGAGCTCGTCTCAGATCGGCTCAGCTTGAGTGTTGCGACAAGTTGTCAGGAACGGCTTGCCGCAAGTATTCTCTCTGGGAGAGTTTGCCAGGGTCTCGGGGCAAGTCAAAACTTGCGAAATCGGTATCGTCGCGAGAGGAAGACGAGGGAAGTTCTGTAGAATGGTTGGTGTAGAGCGCACGTGCAACCCACAAAGTTTGTGGCTGTGGCATCACAGGATCGGGCATGCCAGTACATGGAGGAGTCCGTGGGTGGAGCTGGCTGACTTTGCAATGCCCGCTCGTGTGCCTCAAAAGGTAGCCCACAGAAGCCACGAGAGCCAGGATTTCGCTACTCGATGGAGCACTGGGTTCATCGGATCATCTCGTCAAGGGCCTGGGGCGCTTCGACAACACGTACAATTTGGTTTATTTAAAAGATGACACCATGTTGTGGTGATTCCGTGCTGGTGTGGCCTCTGCCCTCTCTGCCCTCTCTGCCTCCCAAGGTCGAACGCGGTCATGATGGTGGAGGATGTTGAGGAGAACAAGAGAGCACAACAGAGCAGAGAGCAGAGATCCGAATATTTGACGGAGCAGAAAGCAGAAGTCTGCAGAGCGCTTGTAATTCGAGCTCCTCGGCTAAGCGCTAAGCTGAAAAGCAGGCGGCCGACTTCGTTTTCCTTCCCCACTGTGCCACAGGTGCCGCTTGGCACTGACGAAGGCCTCAAAAGACTGCATCAGACACTACCACAGTCTCGCACAGACGTCTTATCACTCGGGTATGGCTTGTCACTGAGGTCTTCATGCACATGGTCGAGGGCCCAGTGGGGGCTCGAAATGTGTGTGATGGCTGTGATAGCAGTCCTAGCTGCCGGCCCCCCCCCCCCACAATGTGCTCAACCACAGTACCTCGCACAGCTTCGCGCGCTTTGCCTTGCGCGGAGTAGCCTAGAAACCTCCACAAACGCCTTATGCACTTTCACAGTCCCCGCCTCGAACCTTCCAAAGGCCGAATTAGCCTCACATTTGCACGCACTGAACAAAGCCGCAACGAGCTGCCTCATGAGGAGGAAAGAACAAGTCGTGCCCAAGGCTCCACTCAATAAGTTTGTAGGTTCACCAAGAAAGCCTGTGACATTTCGACATGTTGTCAGCCGCTTCTAGCCAGGTCGTGCAGGATGACCTGAGGCGCCAGCGCCGGCAGGCGTCAATGACATCACCACTTGGTCCACGATTTCTTTGAATGTAGTGTCGTGTTGCTGATGATGCAGCATGTTGTCAGGGTACAGAGAATGCGCTGAACTCGTCCAGGCAAAGGAGATTTCTTGCATTGCATTCGGATTGCCTAGGCTGAGTTTGCAAACCCCACATGCGTGTGTGTATATATATATGTATAACAGCCCTATAAGCTGTCTGGACACAAGGCCTGTAGGACTCTTGGGTCTTCGGGGGGATTCGCCTATATTCGCCTCCTTGGTAGCATGCTTCTTTGAGTGTACGAAAAAGGCGGGTTTCAGGGTGATCTGGGCACGAGTATCAACCCTCATCTGCATCTGAGCAGCCGGCTTCAGTCCAAAGCATACCTCCCAAACTACATGTTTAACCCAAACCACCTGGGCTGAGTAGTGTTTTTCTTCAAGTGCCCCAGCTTTTCAGCCCCTACTTCCAAACTTGCTGCATGTTGGGCAGAATGAACATCAAGGGAGGGGAGCTGGGCCAGGTATGGAGGTAGCAGGGTAGTCATTATGAGAAGCTCTCGACGGGGAGTCGCTTCATGACATGTGCTCCACGTGGGGCAGGCGACTTGCTGAGACGTATCTCGGTGCTTTGCCTCAGTTCGGTGAGCAGGGCGAGATGATCTTGCCATGAATCGAAGTCGAACGAAGTTTGGGATGTCGTTCGCGCAGCTAAGTGTGCAGCTTGACCTGCCACGACTCTGCGAAAGATTGAGACTCTAACAAGGCTATGAGGGCAACCTCCCAGCCTCGACGGTGGTTCGCCATAGCCTTGAGGATGAGGAGGTTGATGAATTATGAGCCGTGGTGTTCCTTTCCGTGCTGAGGACTGGACAGGTCATACCTCATGAACAAGGCGAAGCGCCCCAAGCAGCACTTCCTTGAGCCTCAACAGCTTCTCCGGAGTTTTGCGCACTTGTCCGCTTGCTGGGAGGTCCAGAAAGTTTGGCAAGTTATGCCGGAGTTTTGGCATTGCTGGCCGCACCCTCATCTTTTCCCATTGCATATTGCTGTGCACTCTACCGGACAGGGTCAGAGCAGCCCTGACTTCACAAGCTGGCACAAACTCGCTCCGACATTGCCTTGCGTTTCCTAGGAGACGGGAGAGTTGCAAATTCCTCATTGCCAGCATCTACGCGCGTCATGTCGGTGGCCCATCAAATCCAGCAGCGCTGTTGAAGGGCCGCAAGCCTTCTCGCACTTCGCGCAACACTCTCGAGTCTCTCGAGGTGTGGCGAAATTTCGCTTCTCACTTCGCGGACAAGATAGTGTTCATTACGCATGGCGGGACCACCGCCAATGATAAGCAGTAAGTCCAGTAAGTGGCAACTTAGTCAACTGTTGTTGTGCTCTGCATTGGAGTCGTGGAGTCCAGTGAGTCCAAGGATGTCGCCCTGGCTCCGACAGCAACCGGACAGATACTTCCTTCGGGTTCCAGGTTCGAATGGGAACAGCCCACGGGAAATCACATATTCTTCCCGACAGGGGATGCGACAGCTTGGGTACCACCTGACGGGAACAAGTGTCGTCTTATCCTCATCTTCACGGTGCGACTTGCGTAGCGGTTTCTTATGCCTGCCGAGAAAATATCTTGGGGCTGTAAACGCGTCTATGCGTCTATACCAAACCCGCTGTTCAGTTTTGGTTCTGAGGAGCTTCTTGTGAACTTCACTGCCAAATGGAGCCTCCTGCCATCCTGCCACAGGAGCTGGGCCAGACAGTAGTCACGAGGTCAGGTTCTACACACCTCTATGAGTTACAGGTCTACTAGGTCTACTGTGAGTTGCAATTCAGTGCTTCATGTGCGGCTACGGAAGCATTGGTTAGTTCGTAAAAAGTGCCTTCGGGCGACGGTCAGGACATCGTTCTGCCCTGGGTCGTTGCGTTTGAGTGGACCCAGCGTGCTGGATGCCCAAAGCTCTTCTCGCCAAAACGCGTCCATGTAGTGCATTCGCATGACAGTAGAATCAGATAGTCATACTCTCCTGAGTGTGCAGGCAGAGACGTATCGGCATCGTGATATCTTGGCTTTTTACAGTGGTGCCCACAAAAAATCGGCTGGAAAAGACAATGCTCGTGCGATGTTTGCTTTGGCCGTGCTACTGTGTGCTGTGAGAGGTACACGAAATTCTTGTTCTCGGACGGTCCTCCAGGAGGCTGTGGGGCTTTACAAGACAAGACAGACATGTCGAAGGGCGCGCGCATTCCCACAATCGCTGCGACTTCCTGTGCCTTCCTAGTGCCACACTCTGTTATGTTGACGTGCACCCATTGGCGGGTCAGCACTTTTGCAAAGAAGATGAGAGAACCAATAGGACAAGCATGACAACAGGAGGGAGCGACAGTGAGAGTGCACTTAAGTGCCTGGGACTTTGCAGCGTCATACTGCAGGTCTTCGGCGGGCGCTTTGAGTCGGAGATGGGTTTGAGGGAGGCCCATCCCCGATGCAAAGTAGACAAGGTTCAGGTTTTATGGCCGCTTGGTTCTTACCACTGTTTGGGAGTGATTGTTTCGGCATGACGAACAGTGAGCCCGGGTAATTCACAGTGTTTTCTGTCATGATGACATGAGGCTTCAATGTCAGCCATCAGCTTTCCCGCAATCTTTACTGGCACGATGCTGGCTGTCATGGGGCTTGAGGGAAGATACCGTACAGGGCTGCACATGTCGCCTTTCGCGTGCGGTGTGCATGGTTGCTAAATGGCTCCCTTTCTAGCTCCCCTCTTGATGAGACGTCGCGGCGAGGTTTGTCTCATGCTCTTTGATCTGTCTGTCATGCGACTGCCTTGTCTACAGCCACAAGGTTTATGACTTGACCGCTTGACTGGTGGCGTGGTCTCTCACTCCTGCTTGTCTTGCAAGTTCGTTTGCTCAGATATGTCTCATGGTCCTCTACGGATGTAGGCGTGAAACCTTGTGAGCTGACCTTTGACATGGTTGCGCCGGAATTTCGTACTGTCATACTGAGGTGCTGTCATACTGCCCATACTGAGATACTGCGTCTGTAAGGTCTCGCCCTTGCTCCCTCTCATGCGATGCTCGTGATCTCTGGTTATTGTGGTGATGGAGTTGTATGGACAGTTGTATGGAGCTCTGCATTGGCGTCAGACGCACTGTAAGCCTTTTCGTGTTGGCTTCAATTCACCAAACTTGTGTGTTCTGACTCTTACGACTGTCATGACTGTTCTCAACTACGACATCTATGACTGGCCAGAGTCCAGATATGCAGTACTGATCAATGGGGCGCGCCCACTTTTCGGAACTCGCCGTCTCGCTGGGAAGTGGTTTGTGCTATATGTATATACAAATAAATATGGCATTGTCATTGTCTCCTGGGCTCTGCCTTTGAGGACAGGCGGCGCGAGCGCAGCGCCAAGTCTCCCTTGAAGGTGCATTCCAATCAGGGCAATGTCGCTTTCAGAGCTCAGGGTTTGAGATGGGCTTGGCAGGACCGAGTCCTGATTTTCCCGCCGGAGTTCAGACTTCGTCAGCAGGTCCACAGATTCTGGATACATTGACTGCTCAAGTAAGGGAGCAATCATCGCGACCTGAGTGAACTAGTTGAGGCCCGTGTTCAGAGTTGAGAATCTCTGCAGGACTGGTCGGAACTTGCGTTCAGATCCAAGTGCTTGCCTCAAGCTTCCCACGGAGGTCGAATGGGATACGGCCATGCTCCCGCTGAACCTATGAGCGCCGTGAGGTTGTGCATATGCCCCGATGGCGACTCACCTAATACAGGCCGTCTCATCGAGGCCATGCAAGATCATGCCCGCGCGAGTAGCGCCAAGGCGTCTCGCTGCAATGGGTGAGTTTCGGACTCGTCCTTTGGGAGGTCATCATGCACGGCTGCGTCCCGCTGATCATTTCAAATCGCTTACAGCCCCCGTTCCACCAGGCCTGCGAGTTGCGAAAGAGTCCCCAGCAAGCATGGCTGCGTGGTGAACCCTGTCGAACCCTGTCGCGTGCAGTTGTTTGACTGGTCCAAAATCGCTTTCTTTATGCGTGAAGATGCCCTTCCACACTTGCTCCAAGCTCAGACTTTAAAGTCGCATCCACAGTGTCTCACAGTCTGGGCACAGCAAAGATGCTACCTAGGCCGCGCATCCTGGAGCAGTTTGAAGGCCACGAATCCTCCTTGCTGAGCGTCTCGTCGCTCCATGTGCAGAGGCCCTGAGGGCGATCGACGAATCCGGGAGAAGCGCCACAGGCTGGGAGAGGCAAGGAAAGCCAAGACATGCTAAGAATTCAGAGCCTCAGCCTATGCGGGCCCATCCTGTCAAGATGTCCCATCTTCTTGACTACGCGAGAGATGGCGTTGCGTCAACCTTGCTTCTCGCCCTGCGGGTGCCTTGGCTGCAGTCTGGGCTGAGGCAAATCACAGACCCTTTTCGGGTCTGCTGCAGGTTATTCGTAGTTCGTATATGATGTTCATACGATCAGTTGCCAACAAGTAACATACTTTCGTACGACATTTGAGTGCTTCTTGCCTCTTGCGCCCAGGAACGCGCTCTTGACCTAAGACGAGCATCTTCAAATGTTTAACGTGCAGGATTTTCGCCATACCTGTGGTGCCAAAGAGGCTAAAAAACTGTGCGGACGAAGCGCTGGCACAATACTATGATACAAGTCTTCAAGTGTGTATGTCTGGCATCGGAGTTCAAGCTGCAAGGCAGGGGGATGTTCACCGTTGAATGTCAGCCGAACAAGGTCTGGCCCAGCTGCAAGTGTGTAGATGCAAGCCCGCAGGCTTCCATATAAGACAGAATGTGGTGGCTTCTTAGCCAGTTTTGCACCTGCCTTGGAAGGGACAAGGAGGCGAGCCTCCTCCCCGAAGAAGAGTCTGGCGGGGGAGTTGATTATGGCTACGCTGTAGCCAAAAATGAGCGTGCAAACATGGAAGATGCAATTGACGTCAAAGAGGACGTTGCTGGCTATAGGCTCTTTGCAGTCTACGACGGACACGCAGGGAGTCAGGCTGTCATGGTCGCAAAGGAGAACCTCCCCAGAATTTTGGGAAGCTACCTCAAGGACGCTGAGGATGTGGAGGTTGCCATCAAGGCTGCGTTCCAAGCTGCAGATGAGGAGATCATGCAAGTTCTGGTGGACAACAAGGTCGTGGCCGACGCGCAAACATCTTCGGGGACGGTAGCTTGTCTTGGCTTGCTGAAGAAGAAAGATTTCTGGATTGCGAACCTGGGTGATTGCCGGGCTGTGGTGTCCAAAGATGGCACCGCAGCTGCAATTTCCCGTGACCATGCTCCGGAGAAGAACCCGGCCGAAGCAGAACGTTTGCAGCAGTCGGGGGTCAGCGTCCAAGCTGGCTATGTTGACGAGCACGTTGCAGTATCAAGAGCCCTGGGCAACGTGCGTTTCCGCACCGGCAGCAAAGTGAATGGCATCATCAACGAACCTGAGGTTTTCCGGGTGGAGATTGATGACGCCGTCGACTTCGTCATGATTGGGTCAGATGGCATCTGGGATGCCCTGAAAGAACAGTTTGCTCTGACGCATGCCCGCAAAGCACTCCGGACCACGGCAAAGCCAGAGGATGCCGCAGTTTCCATCCTGCAAAATGCAGGCAGGGTCAGCAAGGCAGACAACGCGGCAGTAGTGGTGATTGTGTTCAAGTTTCCGGAGCCACTGCCGAAACGGCCGGCGGTGCAAAGAGTTTCCTTGACGCAGTTGCAAGAGCCATCTGCCTAATTGAATCCTAGACGCATGCAAGTTTCCAACGCAACGCCCGGCTGCCTCGAGAGCGCCCATGTATGCCAGTAGGCTCAGTTAGTGGGGCAATCACTGGCAATCACAGAAGCTTCCGAGTGGCAGGAGGGGCCGTGTGGGGTGCGATCAGGCGAGCCAGGACATGTCGATTGTTGTCGATTCCAAGCCAACTAGCAACATGCCGAATATGCCTTTCAAAGAAAGCGGGTTGGATGCAGTCGTAGACGACTGGCTAAAGTACTGCGTCAGTTGCCAGCTTGAGGTCTTGCATCGGTTTCTTCAGTCAGTTGCATGCCACGCAACACGCCTGCGCGCATGCTAATCCTCATCGGATCGAGCCCGGTCAGTGTGAAGAGGAGTCTGGTGGGGGAGTTGATTAGCCAGCAACGTCTTCTTTGACGTCAATTGCATCTTCCATCTTTGCACGCTCATTTTTTGCTACGGCGTAGCCATACTTGGCTACGCCGTAGCCAAGACGAGCGCTCCAAGATGGAAGATGCGGTTGACTGTCTTGGCTTGCTGAAGAAGAAAGACCTCTGGATTGCGAACCTGGGTGATTGCCGGGCTGTGGTGTCCAAAGATGGCACCGCAGCTGCAATTTCTCGTGACCATGCTCCGGAGAAGAACCCGGCCGAAGCAGAACGTTTGCAGCAGTCGGGGGTCAGCGTCCAAGCGGGCTATGTTGACGAGCACGTTGCGGTATCAAGAGCCCTGGGCAACGTGCGTTTCCGCACCGGCAGCAAAGTGAATGGCATCATCAACGAACCTGAGGTTTTCCGGGTGGAGATTGATGACGCCGTCGACTTCGTCATGATTGGGTCAGATGGCATCTGGGATGCCTTGAAAGAACAGTTTGCTCTGACGCATGCCCGCAAAGCACTCCGGACCACGGCAAAGCCAGAGGATGCCGCAGTTTCCATCCTGCAAAATGCAGGCAGGGTCAGCAAGGCAGACAACGCGGCAGTAGTGGTGATTGTGTTCAAATTTCCGCAGCCACTGCCGAAACGGCCGGCGGTGCAAAGAGTTTCCTTGACGCAGTTGCAAGAGCCATCTGCCTAATTGAATCCTAGACGGATGCAAGTTTCCAACGCAACGCCCGGCTGCCTCGAGAGCACCCATGTAGGCTCAGGTAGTGGGGCAATATGGGGCAGTCACAGAAGCTTCCGAGTGGCAAGAGGAGCCGTGTGGGGTGCGATCAGGCGAGCCAGGACATGTCGATTGTTGTCGATTCCAAGCCAACTAGCAACATGCCGAGTATGCCTTTCAAAGAAAGCGGGTTGGATGCAGTGTTGCCAGCGTGAGGTCTTGCATTGGTTTCTTCAGTCAGTTTCATGCCACGCAACACGCCTGCGCGCATGCTAATCCCCATCGGATCGAGCCCCGTCAGTGTGTAGATGCAAGCCCGCCCGCTTCCATATAAGACAGAATGTGGTGGCTTCTTAGCCAGCTTTGTACCTGTCTGGGAAGGGACAAGGAGGCAAGCCTCCTCCCCCAAGATGAATCTGGAGGGGGAGTTGATTATGGCTACGCCGTAGCCAAACATGAGCGTGCAAAAATGGAAGATGCTGTTGACGTCAAAGAGGACGTTGCTGGCTATAGGCTTTTCGCAGTCTACGACGGGCATGCTGGGAGTCAGGCTGTCATGGTCGCAAAGGAGAACCTCCCCAGAATTTTGGAAAGCTACCTCAAGGACGCTGAGGATGTGGAGGTTGCCATCAAGGCTGCGTTCCAAGCTGCAGATGAGGAGATCATGCAAGTTCTGGTGGACAACAAGGTCGTGGCCGACGCACAAACATCTTCGGGGACCGTAGCTTGTCTTGGCTTGCTGAAGAAGAAAGATTTCTGGATTGCGAACCTGGGTGATTGCCGGGCTGTGGTGTCCAAAGATGGCACCGCAGCTGCAATTTCCCGTGACCATGCTCCGGAGAAGAACCCGGCCGAAGCAGAACGTTTGCAGCAATCGGGTGTCAGCGTCCAAGCGGGCTATGTTGACGAGCACGTTGCGGTATCAAGAGCCCTGGGCAACGTGCGTTTCCGCACCGGCAGCAAAGTGAATGGCATCATCAACGAACCTGAGGTTTTCCGGGTGGAGATTGATGACGCCGTCGACTTCGTCATGATTGGGTCAGATGGCATCTGGGATGCCTTGAAAGAACAGTTTGCTCTGACGCATGCCCGCAAAGCACTCCGGACCACGGCAAAGCCAGAGGATGCCGCAGTTTCCATCCTGCAAAATGCAGGCAGGGTCAGCAAGGCAGACAACGCGGCAGTAGTGGTGATTGTGTTCAAATTTCCGGAGCCACTGCCGAAACGGCCGGCGGTGCAAAGAGTTTCCTTGACGCAGTTGCAAGAGCCATCTGCCTAATTGAATCCTAGACGGATGCAAGTTTCCAACGCAACGCCCGGCTGCCTCGAGAGCAC
This sequence comes from Symbiodinium natans, assembly GCA_905221605.1. Classification (NCBI taxonomy): domain Eukaryota; class Dinophyceae; order Suessiales; family Symbiodiniaceae; genus Symbiodinium; species Symbiodinium natans. The sequence continues at coordinate 165,071 of CAJNDS010000163.1, forward strand.
CCATGTAGGCTCAGGTAGTGGGGCAATATGGGGCAATCACAGAAGCTTCCGAGTGGCAAGAGGGGCCGTGTGGGGTGCGATCAGGCGAGCCAGGACATGTCGATTGTTGTCGATTCCAAGCCAACTAGCAACATGCCGAGTATGCCTTTCAAAGAAAGCGGGTTGGATGCAGTGTTGCCAGCGTGAGGTCTTGCATTGGTTTCTTCAGTCAGTTTCATGCCACGCAACACGCCTGCGCGCATGCTAATCCCCATCGGATCGAGCCCCGTCAGTGTGTAGATGCAAGCCCGCCCGCTTCCATATAAGACAGAATGTGGTGGCTTCTTAGCCAGCTTTGTACCTGTCTGGGAAGGGACAAGGAGGCAAGCCTCCTCCCCCAAGATGAATCTGGAGGGGGAGTTGATTATGGCTACGCCGTAGCCAAACATGAGCGTGCAAAAATGGAAGATGCTGTTGACGTCAAAGAGGACGTTGCTGGCTATAGGCTTTTCGCAGTCTACGACGGGCATGCTGGGAGTCAGGCTGTCATGGTCGCAAAGGAGAACCTCCCCAGAATTTTGGAAAGCTACCTCAAGGACGCTGAGGATGTGGAGGTTGCCATCAAGGCTGCGTTCCAAGCTGCAGATGAGGAGATCATGCAAGTTCTGGTGGACAACAAGGTCGTGGCCGACGCACAAACATCTTCGGGGACCGTAGCTTGTCTTGGCTTGCTGAAGAAGACAGACCTCTGGATTGCGAACCTGGGTGATTGCCGGGCTGTGGTGTCCAAAGATGGCACCGCAGCTGCAATTTCCCGTGACCATGCTCCGGAGAAGAACCCGGCCGAAGCAGAACGTTTGCAGCAATCGGGTGTCAGCGTCCAAGCGGGCTATGTTGACGAGCACGTTGCGGTATCAAGAGCCCTGGGCAACGTGCGTTTCCGCACCGGCAGCAAAGTGAATGGCATCATCAACGAACCTGAGGTTTTCCGGGTGGAGATTGATGACGCCGTCGACTTCGTCATGATTGGGTCAGATGGCATCTGGGATGCCTTGAAAGAACAGTTTGCTCTGACGCATGCCCGCAAAGCACTCCGGACCACGGCAAAGCCAGAGGATGCCGCAGTTTCCATCCTGCAAAATGCAGGCAGGGTCAGCAAGGCAGACAACGCGGCAGTAGTGGTGATTGTGTTCAAATTTCCGGAGCCACTGCCGAAACGGCCGGCGGTGCAAAGAGTTTCCTTGACGCAGTTGCAAGAGCCATCTGCCTAATTGAATCCTAGACGGATGCAAGTTTCCAACGCAACGCCCGGCTGCCTCGAGAGCACCCATGTAGGCTCAGGTAGTGGGGCAATATGGGGCAATCACAGAAGCTTCCGAGTGGCAAGAGGGGCCGTGTGGGGTGCGATCAGGCGAGCCAGGACATGTCGATTGTTGTCGATTCCAAGCCAACTAGCAACATGCCGAGTATGCCTTTCAAAGAAAGCGGGTTGGATGCAGTGTTGCCAGCGTGAGGTCTTGCATTGGTTTCTTCAGTCAGTTTCATGCCACGCAACACGCCTGCGCGCATGCTAATCCCCATCGGATCGAGCCCCGTCAGTGTGTAGATGCAAGCCCGCCCGCTTCCATATAAGACAGAATGTGGTGGCTTCTTAGCCAGCTTTGTACCTGTCTGGGAAGGGACAAGGAGGCAAGCCTCCTCCCCCAAGATGAATCTGGAGGGGGAGTTGATTATGGCTACGCCGTAGCCAAACATGAGCGTGCAAAAATGGAAGATGCTGTTGACGTCAAAGAGGACGTTGCTGGCTATAGGCTTTTCGCAGTCTACGACGGGCATGCTGGGAGTCAGGCTGTCATGGTCGCAAAGGAGAACCTCCCCAGAATTTTGGAAAGCTACCTCAAGGACGCTGAGGATGTGGAGGTTGCCATCAAGGCTGCGTTCCAAGCTGCAGATGAGGAGATCATGCAAGTTCTGGTGGACAACAAGGTCGTGGCCGACGCACAAACATCTTCGGGGACCGTAGCTTGTCTTGGCTTGCTGAAGAAGACAGACCTCTGGATTGCGAACCTGGGTGATTGCCGGGCTGTGGTGTCCAAAGATGGCACCGCAGCTGCAATTTCCCGTGACCATGCTCCGGAGAAGAACCCGGCCGAAGCAGAACGTTTGCAGCAATCGGGTGTCAGCGTCCAAGCGGGCTATGTTGACGAGCACGTTGCGGTATCAAGAGCCCTGGGCAACGTGCGTTTCCGCACCGGCAGCAAAGTGAATGGCATCATCAACGAACCTGAGGTTTTCCGGGTGGAGATTGATGACGCCGTCGACTTCGTCATGATTGGGTCAGATGGCATCTGGGATGCCTTGAAAGAACAGTTTGCTCTGACGCATGCCCGCAAAGCACTCCGGACCACGGCAAAGCCAGAGGATGCCGCAGTTTCCATCCTGCAAAATGCAGGCAGGGTCAGCAAGGCAGACAACGCGGCAGTAGTGGTGATTGTGTTCAAATTTCCGGAGCCACTGCCGAAACGGCCGGCGGTGCAAAGAGTTTCCTTGACGCAGTTGCAAGAGCCATCTGCCTAATTGAATCCTAGACGGATGCAAGTTTCCAACGCAACGCCCGGCTGCCTCGAGAGCACCCATGTAGGCTCAGGTAGTGGGGCAATATGGGGCAATCACAGAAGCTTCCGAGTGGCAAGAGGGGCCGTGTGGGGTGCGATCAGGCGAGCCAGGACATGTCGATTGTTGTCGATTCCAAGCCAACTAGCAACATGCCGAGTATGCCTTTCAAAGAAAGCGGGTTGGATGCAGTGTTGCCAGCGTGAGGTCTTGCATTGGTTTCTTCAGTCAGTTTCATGCCACGCAACACGCCTGCGCGCATGCTAATCCCCATCGGATCGAGCCCCGTCAGTGTGTAGATGCAAGCCCGCCCGCTTCCATATAAGACAGAATGTGGTGGCTTCTTAGCCAGCTTTGTACCTGTCTGGGAAGGGACAAGGAGGCAAGCCTCCTCCCCCAAGATGAATCTGGAGGGGGAGTTGATTATGGCTACGCCGTAGCCAAACATGAGCGTGCAAAAATGGAAGATGCTGTTGACGTCAAAGAGGACGTTGCTGGCTATAGGCTTTTCGCAGTCTACGACGGGCATGCTGGGAGTCAGGCTGTCATGGTCGCAAAGGAGAACCTCCCCAGAATTTTGGAAAGCTACCTCAAGGACGCTGAGGATGTGGAGGTTGCCATCAAGGCTGCGTTCCAAGCTGCAGATGAGGAGATCATGCAAGTTCTGGTGGACAACAAGGTCGTGGCCGACGCACAAACATCTTCGGGGACCGTAGCTTGTCTTGGCTTGCTGAAGAAGACAGACCTCTGGATTGCGAACCTGGGTGATTGCCGGGCTGTGGTGTCCAAAGATGGCACCGCAGCTGCAATTTCCCGTGACCATGCTCCGGAGAAGAACCCGGCCGAAGCAGAACGTTTGCAGCAATCGGGTGTCAGCGTCCAAGCGGGCTATGTTGACGAGCACGTTGCGGTATCAAGAGCCCTGGGCAACGTGCGTTTCCGCACCGGCAGCAAAGTGAATGGCATCATCAACGAACCTGAGGTTTTCCGGGTGGAGATTGATGACGCCGTCGACTTCGTCATGATTGGGTCAGATGGCATCTGGGATGCCCTGAAAGAACAGTTCGCTCTGACGCATGCCCGCAAAGCACTCCGGACCACGGCAAAGCCAGAGGATGCCGCAGTTTCCATCCTGCAAAATGCAGGCAGGGTCAGCAAGGCAGACAACGCGGCAGTAGTGGTGATTGTGTTCAAATTTCCGGAGCCACTGCCGAAACGGCCGGCGGTGCAAAGAGTTTCCTTGACGCAGTTGCAAGAGCCATCTGCCTAATTGAATCCTAGACGGATGCAAGTTTCCAACGCAACGCCCGGCTGCCTCGAGAGCACCCATGTAGGCTCAGGTAGTGGGGCAATATGGGGCAATCACAGAAGCTTCCGAGTGGCAAGAGGGGCCGTGTGGGGTGCGATCAGGCGAGCCAGGACATGTCGATTGTTGTCGATTCCAAGCCAACTAGCAACATGCCGAGTATGCCTTTCAAAGAAAGCGGGTTGGATGCAGTTGTAGACGACTGGCTGAAGTACTGCCTCAGTTGCCAGCATGAGGTCTTGCATCGGTTTTCTTCAGTCAGTTTCAAGACGCCTGTGCTCAAGCCAAGTCTTAATCCAAGCGCACGGCCAGTCTTTCATATGATTTCTGAACCTCGTAGGAGTTAGAAATCTAGACAGTTACCAACTGAGGCTTTTCAATACCATAGTCTCCTAGCTTCGTGAAGCTTTCGGGAGCGTTAACTAGTACCGGCAGCTGGGCATGCGATGGCATGCTGACCCATGCGGACCAGCCATGCGCTTAGTGAGCTTGGTGCTCCAACTCGTCGGAGCAAACTGTGGTGACGACATCAGCCTTGGGGCATTTCTGCAGCTTGTGCAAGGCAAGCGCGGCAGCGCAGGCGATGGTGCTTGAGTGTCGTATATTGTCGTATCATGTCGTGCCGGGCGTTGCGCTGCATTGCATTGCCCTGCTCGGTGGCAGGGGCTTCGCCGGCTACGCATCGAGACAGGCCTGGATCATTGCATAAGACCTCAGATCCAAAGCGCCTCCAGGCCCGAAGGCTGAGGCTTCCAAGCCGGCAGTGGGGATTCGATGTGGTCTGGATGTGGTTGTTGCATGCTGCGTCGTGCCGCGTTACGTGCCGCAGCTGAAGAGAACGCAGCAGTCTCGGCCTGAGGGCAGGAAAACGCCAGAGGTGCGGTTCTTGGCGACCAGACGCCGCGCCCGGAGAGCATGGACACTACGAAAAGGAGGCAAAGGACAAAGAGCAGAAAAATGTTGGGGCAGAAAGGGTGGCAGGAGCAGGAGGGGAGGATGTCTGCTTTGGGGTCTCGGTGCTGGTAGTCTAGTATTCGTTTCGTGCCTCTGAGATGTTGGTGTCTTGCAGCGCGTGGTCGACGGTGTCTATGCCTGCTCTGTGGAAGCCTTGCGCGTCTGAAAGGCCCGGGCTTCTGGCTTGCCACCCCTCCCATCGAAGAAGACGCCACCTCCGCCTCAAGGCAGCGCCTCAGCAAAGGTCTGAAGCCGCGAGAGTTCACATGGCATATTGTAATTCAGACGAAGTTCATGGCAAGCAAAACCATGGTGCAGGAGGCACGCCTTCACCGTCATGCCGCTTGAGCTCCAGCCCATACCGCAGTATGACGAGGCCATCCCCGAAAATTTGCCTGAATGACACTGGGTAGTGCTCTGTCGTGCTACTTTGCTACATGTGGCCAGGCATTCCAACTCCACTTCGGCCCTACCCTGCATGCGCAAGGGTCCGCGCACGACAGTGAAGAGTTACTTGTAAAGTTTTGGTTGCAAGCACACGTTCTTCCAGATGCTCTTTTTTCCCGGACTGTGCCCAGGGAAGCTCGACCCGCTTCACCCAGTGAAGCGAGGCCTTCGTGCTCTGTAGCTTTGCCCATTGCGCAAAGCGCAGCATTTGCCATCCCCACTAGAAAGGAGTACAGAAGCTGGTGTGTCCGCAAGGTTGACTAGGCAGCACCATGCCGCTTGACCCGCCAGGCGATGCCTTCACAGCTCGGACCCAGGACCCGTGCCTGCTGCTGGACAACTCCCGCCAAGTTAGAATCAGTTAGAACCACGCTTTTGCGGCAATAGTAGGACGCCTTCAAATGGACCCCCCCCCCCCCTTACAAGGAGCCCTCGTCTAGAACAGGCCCCATATATTACCCCTTTCAGATTCCAGCTCAGTTTGGGCCTCGGGAGGGGGGGTTCGCCAGCCCTGTCTCCCTAACCACCCCCGAACCCCGCCCCTCTCACCACCCTCTTGGTCGCGGCCTGGAGATTTTAGATCTCTCAACGGCCTGCAGGACATGGCGTCAACGGAGCCGCCACTGACCCGGATCGTTTGGACGGATCAGTGACATGAACATATGCCCTTGATGCCCTGGATGATCTATGTTTCCCTGATGGTCTCAAAGGAGCCGTCCCATGATCGAAGCCTCCTCTTCTGTCTTGGATGTCGCACGCCGGGCCGAGGAGGCACCAGGTTCATGTCATTTCAGAAGTCGGCTCACTTCCACGACTGTTTGTCATGTGCAGGTGCTCCGTGTGGGCGCCTGGTCCGTGAGAAAGCTTCCAGAGAATCCAGACATCCCTCTGGCCTGGCAGCAAGTTTGCGTGCAATGGTTTTGCATTGCTTGTGCACGGTTGTGCAGAGAGCACAGCCCAAAACGTCTTGCGCGGCAATGTCAGGTGTACCTGAACGAAGACGAGGGACGGGTAGAGGCACGTGGCCAGGAAGTTGTGTGGCAGTTGGGCGGCGGGCTAGCTTAACGGAGCGTCTATGGCTGCCGCAGCTGCAGCGGCGCCGCGGCCTCCGGCTTCTGAAGCTCAGAGAGTCAGAGAATCAGAGAGGTGGAGCCACCACAAGAAGTCCTCGACGATCTCCAGATCGATGACTTGGGCCTCGGCCTCAGGCTGCGTATGGTTGCGTCCATACATTCACAGTTGCTTACGGTTCTCCAAGTTCTCTCCTTTCAAAGCACTTCTCAGTCGCATCCTGAAAGGTTCGCCTGCAGGCCCCCAACTCGAAGCGGTGGAGCCTCCGGAATGCGAGGCTCCGTCAGGGGAGCGTGGCGTGCAGGAGGAGGCGCCCTGAACACATCGTTGCTTCAGGGTGCCGTGGATTCGGGACATGTGATGTGAGAGGAGCCCGACGAGAGCCCGGTTTTCCGGCGGATCATCCTGGGGGCCAAGGCAGAGGCCGAAGGACATAACCGGCATTTGCTGGATCATCCCATCACACTGACAAGCCGACGCTCGACGCTCTCCTGACGAGGTGCCTCTGCGAATGGCACGGGACATCCTCGACGCTGTGCGAGAGGACCTCGGCCTCTTCGAGCAGGTGCCCGGGATCCACGGGACCCATCCAACACCTTTCAATGCCTTGCAGCCGTTCTGCTGCGTGAAGCCTCTTTACTGTACGGCATTCTCATCTCGCCTCACGTCTCATGCAGCGAAATGCCGTGGAGGTGCAAGAGCGCTTCTCCGATTCGTCCTGGTCCAAGTTTCCTTTGGCCTGGCCAAGCATATAATGTCCTTCTGATTCTGCAAGTACTTAATTACCCCGTTTGGCTCCATTCGATGCCCCAGGCCCGAGGAGACCTTCTTCCGCCTTGACGATGAGCTCGACGAGGAAATTGGGGGTGTGAAGGGCCGAGTCCGCATTGCAGTTATGTCAGCTATGTGTTCGATGAGTCCGCAGGAGCTCGCTGCGGTGGCATTGTCCATGCAGCCCGGGGAGGTCTCGGAGGTTTTGGGCACCGAGGCACGGGGATGACGGAAACCAACTGCTCAGTTGCAGCATGTTGCAGCTGCCAGAGGCTAAGGCTAAGGCTGGGAGGGGAAAACGCGGAAAACGCCACTCGACTGGAAGACTCTGTGTTGTTGTGTTGTTCAGCATCACAGAGCTGTAGAGGCTGGCATGCAAATCCTCCTCCGCGTGCGCTGAGTCGCCGAGCCCAAGCTTCCCGTCTGTGCCTGCGCTGCTGCCCAACGGATCGTAAATGATCCCGTCTCACCCTAATTCGCAATTTGCAAGCACCATTCAGAAACGGCATCTACATATGAGGTTTCGGACAGCAAGTAGGCCAATTGCTGTTGGAGCTGGGCTTCGATATGTGGGGCTTCAGCTTCCGAGTATGCCGAGTGCACCTGAGTGCAGAGTGTGCCAGATGAGATGCCCCCGCAGCCCTCAAGACTTCCAGGGTTCCGGTAGCGAAATTCCCGAGTCGGAGTCAAACACCGACGCCTCGACCCCAGAAGGGAAAGTCCGAATCAGGGAATCCGGGAAGTCCGGATAAAGTCCTCCGACTTCCTCCGGAGGAAGTCCGCATGAAGTCCGGAGGAAGCACGAAAGTCCCCGTGCAGCCTCCTCTCCGCCCAGGTTCCATCTCTATGGATGTAAGTGGCAGAATCCCGAGAAGGACACTCATCATTGCGGGCCTGGCCACAAGCGATCTTTGGCTGCACGTGCGCAGTCAGTTGATGGCAGTTGTGTGTTTTTCTGTATTTTGATATTGCTAGAACGCCTGTGACAGCTTTGCGTGCATGCCTTTCTGTTCTTGTGCAAAATCTCCGATGAGGTTTCATTGCAGGGATGCTCATCATTGATCCCGACGTTCACTGCCCAGATTGCATCGAGCTTGTCTTGCCCAAGCTGCCACGTTAGTGAAGCTTAGGCACGCAACAGGGTACTGGCAGGACATGACCAGCTACTTAGCGAAATACAAGGTCCGGCCAGAATCTGTGACGTAGTCGGGCATCGGGCATTGGAAGCGTGCATGCAAACACCTGTCAGTTTGAGACACCTGGGCTCGAAACGACGCAGTTGAATCCGTGTGCAATGGACCACACCTCGGAGGGAAGGGAAGATATCGGTTGACATGGAGATGCCCAAGCCCCAACTGGCCCAAGAGTGGCCTAAGCGTTCGCTCAGGACATTCCCAGATACCTCCAGTGCAGCGGCCACGGCGAGTGTACTGAACTCGGCCGAAAAGATCGCAACTACACATCAGCACAAACCAGTCAGTTTTCCAACGCAATGCCATCCTGTGAGGCAAAGCGTGGACCCAAGATCCCACTCGAGAAGACCTTCCACAGGCATTGGGTCCCTTTCAAGCCATGCAGCCTCTTTGAACTTAGAACACCGACGTTTGAGTTTTACTCATGAACCCTTCTACCTCAGAGCCCAGGGACGGAGTACATGTCGACAGCCCCTTTGGCTCATACAGATATTGTTTGAAGGCGGCTGCGGAAGCTCCGAGGTTCTGCTACTGCGCAGAGGCCTGGCAGTCCGCAGTGCGCTGATGGTGGCTCAATGCTGATCTTGCTCTGTTCCTGTGCGCTGAAGCCTTTCGCTATACAGAGTTTCTCCGGCAAAAGATCCAGATGTTGCCAGCGAGCTTAAGGTGAACTGAATGTTTCTTCCTTGTTTATTCGCGCGTCTTGAAGGGCTAACTTAATGTTATTTTCGTGCTTTTGACCGATCTTGAGCCTTGAGCCACCTTAACCCATCTTGCCGGTCGATGCGGCAAAGCATGCAAGCTGCAGGCTTTCGCGCAATGGCATGCTGTAGGGCTATAGGACTGGTGACTTTAGTCGTGACTAGGAGGCAGTTAGAAGGCTTGCAGGATGCGAAGAGGATCTGCAACACAATTGCACTGGAGCCAGGGCTGGGCTGATCCCAACTGCGAGACGCCCAGAAAGTCTCAGAGAGTGGCGTCCTGCTGGCCTGTTCGTGTCGCGTCTTTCCTACAAATCTCCCGCTTCACGTTGGGCCAGGTTTCTGCTCTCCCTCTTTGGCGGCGTTCTAGGTGGTTGCACTCAGAAAGAATAGAAAAAAGAACTGAATCTCTTTTTTGCGGGGAGAGAAGGCGAGAGAGAAGGCGAGGACAATGTGTGGAGTCGTACTGAGACAGGCCTGGACCAGTTGTACCTGGGTTTCTTCTTCCCATACGGCTTGCTGAAGGCCCAAGCCAACAAGCCATCTTCGCAAGACACATCAAGACTTGCCATCCAATTTGTCAGCTCTTGACCCTGGGCGGCCTGGGCATCTGGTGGATCTACGATGTAGCCAGGGGCTGAGTTTTGAGACCTTGGGTCGGCAACTCTGTGGTCGCGGTGTTGTTGCAGGCTTTGTTGCAGGCTTTGCTTTCTTTTGAAGTCACTTTCCTCATGACGGCGAGGTACGGATCGGTTCCAGTCCTGTCGACACAGCAGTCAGCTTCAAGGCGACTGTCATTTAGCTCACCCGGCTGCAGTTTCACAACTTTGTGCTGTACCAGGTGGCCCGGAATGTACCACACTGGGCTTTCGCACGCCCACCCTCCACAGAGCATCTGGCTGCGACTACAGTGACTACAGTCGCAGCTGGAGTAGCCGTTCAGGTACTGTCATCGGTGATCTTCTTCGTGGCCTTGGCCTTTGTCTACAGCGTGCTGGTCTTAGTTCCGGATTCCTCTTCAGAATGTGTGATATGTGCGCAGATCCGTATTGCACAGAGTCTGAGCCAGGCATGGTCAATCCGCAGGCAGCGGGTGATGAAGCAGAGAGAGGCGGCACAGCTGCAGTAGCACTAGTCGCACTCGGCAGCAGCTTAGCAGCTGAAGCCTTGTTTGTAGGGGAGCCCCAACTGCTTTCAGATCAAGCAGATGCCACATGCCTCATGACATGGCAGCAATACCTCAACCCCGCTATTAAGAAACCTCTTCTGCGGTTCCTTCCTGCAGATGCTGATGCTTCAAGCCGAGAGTGCTGCGATCGAGTCGTGGCCTGGCTTATGCGCCTCATGCACTGCCTTGACGTGGCCGCTTCTGTTGCCGGCTCCTGCTGTCTGTTGTATTTGCAAATTGCGGCCACTGAGGCGTCGACAATATTCAGGCGTTGAGCTCAGAGATGTTCATATACGTGCAAAGTGCGACATTGAGGGAGCAGTGCAATGATGGAGCCCAGGCTATGGTTCAACACTGGGCTGATCTGGCGGATGTTGGGCGATCTCCGCTCAAGCTGCAAAGAAACGTGCCGGCATGGGCTCAGTTAGGCCAGGCTGGCGGGCAAGGAAGCATCGTTGTCGAAACGAGCACCTCCTAGCTGCGTTTGCTCAAAGGAGCGTGTTATCCCAAAGCAGACGGGAACGACATAGACCGGACGACATCAGACGACTACAGCAAGCAAGCCAGCAACAAGGCAAGCCGCAGCAACAACAACCCACACCACACGCAGCTTGGAAAATCGAGGACCAGACCACTCGAGCAAAAACCATTTTAATCGACTGTCCATGGCACGTGCTAGCACCGATATCCCCGTGCAGCACTCAGTGGATGCTTCATGAGGTCTGCTGAAATTAGGAGCACTGCACTGTATTTCCGTTTTTCGAACTGCTTTGAATAGTTTTCAAGGCCAAGACCAGTCAATGCAGCCCGAGCGTGCCCTAAGGTGGAGGCTGCAAATTCAGAGGATGCAGAGCTCGTTCCAGCAGAGGCACAGAAGAGTCTCAAAGAGTTCTGTGTTGTCAGTACTTCCGAATCAGACCTGGCTAAGTATTGTTTGCACGACCTCCAGCTTCTTGAGCTTTGCATCGTCATGGTCTCTTTGGGGTAAATTGCAACACAATTATTGAAGCCCCGGAAGGGAGAACTTACAACCAGAAAGCCATAGATGGGAGAATTTACAACCAGGTGTCGAGCAGGATGAACTTGCAATCAACTCATAAGTTTGGGCACCGTGGACCTGGCAAGGGGAAGAACACGAGAGCGAGCAACGGCTCTTCCGCAAACCGCCCTACAACTCTAAACCTCAACCCAATTTCGACCCTAAGCCCTTCTTTGTCGACTGGTCAGCGAAACAGCAAGCAAGAAACACCAACGACAAAAGCACAAGATCTATAATTCTGCCTCAAGTGTGGGATTCTTGTGTCCGGTCCCACAACCCTCGAAGATTCAACTCCTAACTCCATGTGTTCACACGTCAGGGAAAGACACAGCCTCATGCACGTACTAATGCCCAACATGTCCTAAACTTGATTGTTTACGCAAACCCCACCACCACAATCGTCTCCCCCCCTTCCAAAAAGCCCCCATGTGCTACTCCTTGTTTTCAAGCTGCGTATGGGAGTATGTGATTGGGAATGAGAAGAAGAGTAATGAATTTAATGGCTACCGCCAGTGCCGCCGACCCCACCCCCCGCCATTTTAGGGTGCCTCAGGGCTTAGGGAGTTTCTTGGGTGGCTTCGGCTTGGGCAGCTTGGGGTAGTTGGAGGATTTGGGCGCCCTTTGCAGGGATGACGCTATGAGGGTTTAGGGTTTAGGGCTAGTTCGCAGCCTTTTGGGAGAGGGGGGGGCCTTCACACTGGTGGCGGGCGGTGCGGATGGCGGCTCGTCAGCGTGGGTGGCTCAGGGGGCGGGTGGCTTGGGGCGGTCTTGGTGGTTCGGGTCATGTGGGTGGTTGGGGTGATGTGGGGTTCGGGTGGTGTGGGTGTTTGGCGGCATGGCTTCGTTCATGTACAGACTGTACAGCCTCAGAGTGTCCTACTGTGCATACCTAGGCTGGGCACTCTGATAGGATTCCTGACCCTTGAGGCGGCTGCGGGCAAGTGAGCGAGGAAAGAAAAATACAAATTTGTTAAGTTTACCTGTAACTCCGTATCAGTTTTGTGGGGCCCCTGCAGGGTCCCAGGAAGGGACCAAGCAGGGCAGCCCCCCCAACTAGAAAAACCTAGATGAATTTAGAATCTGTCCCCATGTGCTTGCATAAAGGCCCACGGGAGGGGGACCCAAGGACCCCCCGGGGCAACCGGCACCCCGAGAACCAACGCGGATCCTGCAAAAACAGGGCGACCGACCCAAGGACCGGCGGAGGGTGGGAGAAGCGGGCGACCGACCCAAAGACCGGCGGAGGAGGAAGTTTTAAAACTTGCGTTTTGCGTTGTTCTATACGTCCTGTTGAGTCGGGCCTTTTTTGCTTTGTTCTAAGCGTCAAAGTGGGCAGATTCCAAATTCCACCGAATCCCGGTGCCCTATGCTCCCTTAGAAGGGCCCCCATGGCTCAAATCCTTCGGCTAATCCAGGGCATTTAGCCTTGCGAGCAGCACAACGGCAAAGTTTGGATTGCGAGCCAGGGGTCGGTCAGAAGAGCGTTTGGAAGCGAGGCTTCAAACGGCGCGCGAGGTTCACGAAGCGGGTTGGTTGGGGTCACACGCCCGACATGACGAACACCTCAAAAACATAGGCAAACGATGGAGCAAAGACAACAGAAACGAAGAAGCACGCAAAGAACAATGAAATCAGAAATACAAGCAAAATAGGTCACGGAGTTTCTCTCCTACTCAGGCAGAACAAATTAAAATGAGAACAGCTCAAAAACATAGGCAAATGCTATGCCAAAAAACACGAACAAGCATGCAAACAGCAATGCAAACGGAAATAAAAGCAACGTAGGTGACGGAGTTCTTTCTCCCACCCAGGCATAGGACAAAAGAAGAACACCTCAAAAACACAGGCAAATGCTTGATCAAAACCCAGAGAAACGACAAAGGACGCAAAGAATGAAAACGGAAATAAATCCAAGGTAGCGGACGGAGTTTTACCTCCTGCCCAGGCATAGGAGAAAAGAGGAACGCCTCAAAAAGAGAGGCAAATGCTGGATCAAAAGCAACACAAACGCAGAAGGAGGCAAAGAGCAATGAAATCAGAAATACAAGCAAAATAGGTCACGGAGTTTCTCTCCTACTCAGGCAGAACAAACTAATGACAAGGAGAACAGCTCAAAAACACAGGCAAATGCTATGCCAAAAATCACGAACAAGCATGCAAACAGCAATGCAAACGGAAATACAAGCAATGTAGGTGACGGAGTTCTATCTCCCGCCCAGGCATAGGACAAAAGAAGAACACCTCAAAAACACAGGCAAATGCTTGATCAAAACCCAGAGAAACGACAAAGGACGCAAAGAACAATGAAAACGGAAATAAAACCAAGGTAGCGGACGGAGTTTTACCTCCTGCCCAGGCATAGGAGAAAAGAGGAACACCTCAAAAAGAGAGGCAAAGGCTGGATCAAAAGCAACACAAACGCAGAAGGAGGCAAAGAGCAATGAAATCAGAAATACAAGCAAAATAGGTCACGGAGTTTCTCTCCTACTCAGGCAGAACAAATGACAAGGAGAACAGCTCAAAAACACAGGCAAATGCTATGCCAAAAATCACGAACAAGCATGCAAACAGCAATGCAAACGGAAATAAAAGCAATGTAGGTGACGGAGTTCTATCTCCCGCCCAGGCATAGGACAAAAGAAGAACACCTCAAAAACACAGGCAAACGCTTGATCAAAACCCAGAGAAACGACAAAGGACGCAAAGAATGAAAACGGAAATAAAACCAAGGTAGCGGACGGAGTTTTACCTCCTGCCCAGGCATAGGAGAAAAGAGGAACACCTCAAAAAGAGAGGCAAATGCTGGATCAAAAGCAACACAAACGCAGAAGGAGGCAAAGAGCAATGAAATCAGAAAGAAATACAAGCAAAATAGGTCACGGAGTTTCTCTCCTACTCAGGCAGAACAAATTAAAAGGAGAACAGCCCAAAAACATAGGCAAATGCTATGCCAAAAAACACGAACAAGCATGCAAACAGCAATGCAAACGGAAATAAAAGCAATGTAGGTGACGGAGTTCTATCTCCCACCCAGGCATAGGACAAAAGAAGAACACCTCAAAAACACGGGCAAATGCTTGATCAAAACCCAGAGAAACGACAAAGGACGCAAAGAACAATGAAAACGGACATAAAACCAAAGTAGCGGACGGAGGTTTACCTCCTGCCCAGGCATATGTCCTGCCCAGGCATAGGAGAAAAGAGGAACACCTCAAAAAGAGAGGCAAATGCTGGAACAAATGTCAACACAAACGCAGAAGCAGGCAAAGAACAATGAAATCAGAAATACCAGCAAAATAGGTCATGGAGTTTCTCTCCTACCCAGGCATAACAAAAGGAGAACAGCCCAAAAACATAGGCAAATGCTCTGCCAAGAAACACGAACAAGCTTGCAAACAGCAATGCAAACGGAAATAAAAGCAACAAGGTGACGGACCTCTATCTCCACCCAGGCACAGGACAAAAGAAGAACACCTCAAAAACACAGGCAAATGCTTGATCAAAACCCAGAGAAACGACAAAGGACGCAAAGAACAATGAAAACGGAAATAAAACCAAGGTAGCGGACGAAGTTTTACCTTCTGCCCAGGCATAGGAGAAAAGAGGAACACCTCAAAAAGAGAGGCAAATGCTGGATCAAAAGCAACACAAACGCAGAAGGAGGCAAAGAGCAGTGCGTCTGAACAAGGACAACACAAGAGCACCTTTAAAACAAAACACACACACACACACACACACACACACACACACACACACACACACACACACACACACACACACACACACACACACACACACACACACACACACACACCACACACACACCACACACACACCACACACACACCACACACACACACACACACACACACACACACACACACACACATTCACACACACACACA
>CAJNDS010000163.1:180317-209144 GCA_905221605.1 Symbiodinium natans
TCCTCGGCAAAGGGTGCCCGAAGCACATGCTCTGTGAAGGTGACATCGAGGAAGCTTACCAGGGCTGTTTCCGAAGACGACGATGGCTTTCCGAAGATGCTGGCCAGTCCAGAGAAGCCTTCTGGATCCCGGGACCTGGCTCCCAGGAGCCTTTTGCGACCTGGGCACAGGGCTCGAGCCTTGCAAAAGGCAGACTCTGGTGGAGGCGACTCCATCGAGCCCCCCAGCACGATGCCTGGAGAGATGGTTCGCGAGAAGCTTGGCTACAGCAGGCAGCCCTTGCCAAAGGGCAAAGCGATGAAGCGACCTGTAGCTTCCCTGGCCGGGACCTCGAAAAAGGTCCGAAAGCCTTGGGCGAAGCTGTACCAGGTGAATGCTGCCTCGCCTCGTCGGGTGTACATCACTGGGAAGAAGGAAGGTGACGACAAGGCCCATCTGGTGGTGGAGATCTCGCAGGCCCGGAGCTGTCACTTCAAGCAGATCGCGAAGCGACTGCTGTCTGCCTTGAAAACGGAGCACCTCACCAAGGCCGAGGCTCTGCAGCTCAAGGCATCTCTTTTGAAGGAGTATGGGTGATGGCCTGTAGATCTCGAGACCCCTTGCAAAAGGGCTTGCAAGTCTCTCTACCCTGCAGCACTTTCAGATTGTGCAGCTTCGTGGCAAAACGGTTTCGCGATGTTTGCTGTGGCTCGTGCAGTTTTGTTCAGACGGAATGGGCAGGTGTGTTGGGACATGTTACACCCACAAACGGTTTCGTGATGCTTGCTGTGGCTTATGCAGTTTTGTTCAGACGGCAATGGGCAGGTGTGTTGGGACATGTTACACCCATGACACACACACACATATGTATGTATCGTTTCTTTTGCAAATATGTGATATAATATATATATATATATATGTGTGCAAAACTGAAATGTGTATAATAGTCTTATATACATATATATACATATAAAATATAGATTGTAATCAAAATTCGAGGCTGAGGGAATAGGTTTCGGGTTTAGGGTTTAAGCCTTAGGGCCAAGGGCTTAGGGTTTAGGATTTAGGGTGGGTTTAGGGCTGAGGGCTGAGGGTTGAGGGTTTAGGGCTTAGGGTTTAGGGTTTAGGGTTTAGGATTTAGGGGGTTATGATTTTTGATATCCCACCTCGGCCTTGCAAAAGGCCCGCTCTCTCTGTATCTCTGTCTGTCTGTCTGTCTGTCTGGGTGCGTGTGTGTGTGCGGCGGGACCCCACCACTGAACCCTGAACTCCCTAAAGCTTCAACCCCCCAAAAAAACTCAAGCAAAACCCGAAACTGGACCCTCCTCTACACCCTAAACCCTTGCCCCGAGGTTCAGCCCCAAACCATGCACTCCCTCGCCCAAGGGTTCAGTTGGTGGAGGGTTCGGATTGAGGGTTTGGAGTATTGATCGAGGGCTTAGGGTCTTGAGATTCAGGCAGTTGATGGTTTGGGGTTGAGGGCTTAGGGTCTCTAATCCTGAGCCCTATACCCGAGACCCGAAACCCTGAGCCCGAAACCCTGACATTGAGGCAGTCGGTGGAGGGTTTCGGATTGAGGGTTTCGAGTATTGATCGAGGGCTTAGGGTCTTGACATTCAGGCAGTGGATGGTTTGGGGTTGAGGGCTTAGGGTCTCTAATCCTGAGCCCTACACCCGAGACCCGAAACCCTGAGCCCGAAAACCTAAGCTGCCTGAACCCCGAACCTTAAACTGCAGATCCTCATAAACCCTACCCTAGGCTTTCAATAGTCTCCCATATATGTATATTTCTGCCCCCGGAACCTTAAACCCTAAACCTCAAGCC
The DNA here is from genome assembly GCA_905221605.1 of Symbiodinium natans. Classification (NCBI taxonomy): domain Eukaryota; class Dinophyceae; order Suessiales; family Symbiodiniaceae; genus Symbiodinium; species Symbiodinium natans. Next base: position 182,122 of record CAJNDS010000163.1, read on the forward strand.
CTAAACCCCAAACCCTAATCTGATTCTGTTCTCCCGCGCCCGACCAGGCTCACGAAAGGGGAAGGGGGCCCGAGCCTAGCCCCTTAAACCTTACAGTAAACCGAAAGCCTCAACCTTAAAGCCCAAGTACATGCACAGAAATATTGTATATAGATGCAACACCTGAACCCCAGAGGTTCAATAGCAGATCTTAGGATCCGAAACCCTGAAGCCGACACCCTGAACCTAGAGCCTAGACCCGACAGCCTGACCGAAAACGCTAAAGCCACCTGAACCCTTGACCCTAAACCCTAGAGCCCCGTAACCCCTAAATCCTAAACCCTTAACCTCGTAGATGTTCCATGTTCTAGCAGAAGAGAGAGACACATGAAATATACATATATATATATATATATAAGTCTCCCTTGCAAAAGGGGTGCCTCCTCGAGTCCCTTGTGAAAGGGACTGCCCTTTCGCAAGGGCGCGCCATGTCTGGCGCTCGCGAGCCTCACCGTGCTGGCCCTGGTCAGAACCGGCAAGGCCGACCTGCAGGCACGGGCACGACGAGCCGAGCCAGGCAGGAGAGGAGGCGAGACCAGGCTGCCGACCAGTTGGAGAACGACGTCTGGCACTGGTGGAACAGCTGGTGGACCGACCGCGACTGGCGGTGGGAGGCTGCACGGGGCCCTTCTCCCTTGCAAAAGGGATTCAGGGTTTCAGGGTGCCAGGGTTGTTGCTTTTTGTTTTGTTTTAGGGTTTTAGGGTGTTGGGTTGGAGGGTTTATGTGTTCTACTGTTTAAGGGCCTGCAGGGTTTTAGGGTTGGCTCCTCAGCCCTGAACCCCTAAGCCCTAGACCCTAAACCCTAAAAACTCCCTGTAGGACTTCCCGGCCCGGCGGGAGCACAGAGAGGAGCGAGCACGATCCCGGGACGATCGTGAGTGGACCTGGACACGAGACCACGGCTGGCAGCATGTTGGTGGGCAAGCACCCTTGCAAAAGGGTAAAGGCAAGGGCCAGCCCAGCCAGCCCAGACAGCCCAGCCAGCCCAGCCAGCCCAGGCAGCCCAGCCAGCCCAGGCAGCTCAGCCAGAGGCGACTCAGCCAGCAAAGCCCCGCCCAACCACCCTTGCCAAAGGGTTTGATGCCCAAGGCCGCCGTCAGTCTGGCCATGCCGAAGGCCATCGCCAAAGACCCCCCACCCAGTGCTACCGGCAAGGCCTGCCCGCCCAACAAGTCGCCTCCAGGCAAGGCCCCTGCAAAGGCCATCCCGGCCAAGGCCCCTCCCCAGAGGCATGCTGGCCTGTCCAAACCTGAAACCCCAAACCTTAAACCCCTCCTCCCAAACCTTAAACCCTTAACCCTCAACCCTCAAGTTTAGCTAGGGTTTAGGGTTTAGGGTTTAGGGTTTAGGGTTTAGGGTTTAGGGTTTAGGGTTGAGGGTTGAGGGTGTAGGGTTAACCTTGAACCCTAAACCCGGAACCCTAAACCCCGAACCCTAACCCTGGAGGATGGATACAGATGATGCTTCTTCTCTTTCCTCTGGGCCACTGGCACCCTCGGAAGAGGGCCTGGAGCTGCTGAACCCGGAGCAGCACATCCCTGTAACCGTGGCCATTGCCAACCCCTTGCAAAAGGGGATCTGTATTGACTGGCACAACGTCTTGCAGTTCGGCAATGAAACCTACATCAGGGACCTGACACTTGAACCAGCAATGCTTTTTTGTTTTCTGTGTAGGGGTTAGGGTTTAGGGTTAAGGGTTGAGGGTTTAGGCTTTAGGGTTTAGAGTTTAGGGTTTAGGGTTTGGGGTTTGGGGTTTAGGCGTTAGAGTTTAGGGTTTGGCTTTAGGGTTTAGGGTTTAGGGTCTAGGGTTTAGGGGCCTGGGTCTAGGGGTCTGCTGTACTGCAGGACAAGGAGAAGACCGCCTTCAAGAAGCTGCTGGCCTGCCATCGCTACCGAGTTTGGGTCATTTCGATGACTGGCAGAAAGCGACAGAGGTCGAGACTGGTCTTACTGTGGAAGCCGTTTTGTACTCCTATTCTATGGGTCCTCCATATAATACACCACCCTAGTAGCCCATAAACCCAGAACCCTTAAACCCTAAACCGGGAACCAGCCCAGGACGGAGAGACTGCTGCAGCAAGTGCTGGCACCACTGAGGGCTGCCTTTCCCGGGACGCTGGAGGGCTGGGAGGTGGTGACCCAGCGAACTGGCTCAGGTGGCAAGGTCCACAGTGCCCTTGCAAAAGGGCTGAAGATGTTGGTGGACGACAACCAAGAGATCTGCCGGGAGGCCTCGAGGATGGGCATGGAGCTGTACCCCATCACCACCAAGCACATGAGGCACTCCTGGTGGACCGGGACGAAGTACACCGACCTGACTGCCGTGGTCGAGGAGCTTCTCCAGCCCCCTTGAAAAAGGGGTCGTAGTATTCTTTTGAGCACCCCTTGAAAAGGGGAAGTAGTCTCCCCTGGAAAAAGGGGTGGTAGTTTTCTTTTGGGCGCCCCTTTAAAAGGGAAAGTAGCCTCCTTGGCATGAAAGGGGATATGATGTGCCGTACGTTTTCGGTTTTTTGAAACATATAAAGCATATGTAGGGTTTGGGGTTTAGGGTTTAGGGTGTAGGATTTAGGGGTTTAGGGGTTTAGGGGTTTAGGCTTTAGGGTCTAGGGTATAGGTTTTTGTATTATAAAAGCGGGTGGGCACAGCATTCCTGGGCATACTAGGTCCACCCTGAGCTTAGCTCAGTTGAGCAGCGACCGAGCCCGCCAAAAGATGGACATCGTCTGGATGTAGGGTATAGGGTTTAGGCTGTAGGGTTTAGGGTTTAGGGTGGGGTGTAGAGTTCAAGGTTCTAGGGTTTGGGTGTTGGGTTTTCGGGTTAGGGGTTTAGGGTTCAGGAGTTTAGGGGTTTAGGGTCTCAGGGTTTTGAGGACTCAAGGGTTCTGGGTTTTGTCTTCTGCTGTTTTGGGGCCTGGGGCTCATGCAGGAACCCTCAAGCCCAAACCCTAGAACCCAACGCCCCGAACCCTAAACCGCGAGCCCCAAAACAGAAGGGTTTAGGGCAGGGTTTACGTTTGAGGGTTTGGGGATCAGGGTTCCCGAAAGGATTAGACCGACACCCCAAACCTGAAGCACTGCAACCCTCGACCCGAAACTCACCCTCAAAGCATCCAACACTGAAAGCCCTAAACCCTAAACCCCAGACCCCAAACCCCAAACCCCAAACCCTAAAACCAAACCCCAAAACAGAAGGGTTTAGGGCAGGGTTTACGTTTGAGGGTTTGGGGATCAGGGTTCCCGAAAAGGATGACACCCACACCCCAAACCCTGAAGCACTGCAACCCTCGACCCGAAACCCACCCTCAAAGCATCCAACACTGAAAGCCCTAAACCCTAAACCCTACACCCTAAACCCTAAACCCCAGACCCCAAACCCTAAAACCAAACCCCAAAACAAAAGGGTGTAGGGCAGGGTTTACGTTTGAGGGTTTGGGGATCAGGGTTACCGAAAGGATTACACCGACACCCCAAACCCTGAAGCACTGCAACCCTCGACCCGAAACCCACCCTCAAAGCACCCAAGACTGAAAGCCCTAAACCCTAAATCCTAAACCCAGACCCCAAACCCCAAACCCAAAAGGTCCCTTTTGAAGTTCAGGTTGAGGGTCTGTTGTATGATTGTGGATACTGCAGTAGCACCCCCAAAAAAACACGTAAAAAAACGCACGCACACACACACACATGATGAAACATGATGAAACATGATGAAACATGATGAAACATGATGAAACATGATGAAATATGATGGAATATGATGAAAATACAGGATTTCATCATATTTCATCATGTTTCATCATGTTTCGTCATATTTCATCATGTGTGTCTTTTTTTACGTGATTACTTTGGTTTTCGTGGTGGTTTAGGGTTCAGGGTTCAGGGTTCAGGGTTCAGAGTTTAGGATTTAGGGTTTCGGGTTTACGGTGTTTAGGGTTCAGAGCTTGGGGCGCTTACGGCGTTTAGGCTGCTTAGTGTGTTTAGGATTTGGATTTTGGGTTTAGGCGTGGGATGTTTGCGGTGTTTAGGCTGTTTGGGGTGTTCAGGATTTGGGTTTAGGGTTTAGGCTGGAATCCCTAAACCCTAAACCGCAACCGGACCCTTCAAGTGGCCAAGGCCCCGCCCAGCCCTTGTGAAAGGGCAAGGTGTGTGTGTGTGTGTGTGTGTGTGCCTCTCTGTCTGTGTGTCTGTGTCTCTGTCCGTGTCTGTCTCTCTCTCTCTCTCTCTCTCTCTCTCTCTCTCTCTCTCTCTCTCTCTCTCTCTCTCCCCTGCTGCCCTTGTCAAAGGGAAAGTTTTTTGGTTTAGATTTATATATATATATATGTAGTTATCTAAATGATATAAATATATATATATATATAAATATAAATATATATATATATATTTATTTATATACATATACTCTATGTCTATATGTACATACAGATACTTTTTGATCGAGATATGGCGTGCTATATTATGTATAGAGCACACACACATATACAGTCTCAACCCTAAACCCTTAACCCTAAACCGTATAAGGTATAGGGTTGAGGGTTTAGGGTTTAGGGTTTAGGGTGTGCATGACATGCAGCACACCTGCCCACAGGAGACTGCTGGATTGGGAGGGACGGGTGGGGGGGAGGGCAGAGGGTTTTGGGACTTGGGGCTTCGGCCTTAAGGGGAGGTGCTGCAGGCACTTAGTACGGTTGAAGGTTTGACAGTTCTAGGGCCTACGGTTTGATGTTTCGGGTTTTCGGTTTGGGGTTGAGGGTTGAAGGCGTTTAGGTTCGGAAGGCCCTTGGGACATTTTATACGTTCCCTTGCTGGGTTTCAGAGGAGCCAGGTATATTTTTCACAGGGTTTTAAGGGCAATCCTAGTGTTTCAGCCAGCCCTGAAGGTTTTAGAGTTTCCGCGGGGCAGCCTTGCCCTAAACCCTAAGCCCTAAATTCTAAACCCTAAGCCCTAAGTCCTCAACCCTAAACCCTATAAAACCCTTTAGTGTTTCCGGCAACCCCGAAGGTTTTAGAGTTTTAGAGGAGCAGCCGTGCCCTGAACCCTAAACCCTAAATCCTAAACCCTAAGCCCTAAGCCGTCAACCCTAAACCCTAAAACCCTTTAGTGTTTCCGGCAACCCTGAAGGTTTTCGAGTTTTAGAATTTATATTTCTGATTGAGTGTTTAGGGTTTAGGGTTTAGGGTTTAGGGTTTAGGGTTTAGGGTTTAGTGTTTAGGGTTAAAAAATATTGGAAAACACCTGACAAAAATGTGCGAATAAAATAGAAACATCTATTTTCCAAATACTGATTATAGAGGAGGTACTTTTAAAGCGCCAACCCGAGGGAAGTTTAGGGTTTAGGGCTTAGGGCTTAGGGTTTAAGGGGCAGCCTGAACCCTAAACCCTAAATCCTAAACCCTACGCCCTAAGACCTCAACCCTAAACCCTAAAACCCTTTAGTGTTTCCGGCAACCCTGAAGGTTTTCGAGTTTTAGAATTTTATATTTCTGATGGAGTGTTTAGGGTTTAGGGTTTAGGGTTTAGGGTTTAGTGTTAAGAGTTAAAAAAATATTGGAAAACACCTGACAAAAATAAGCGAATAAAATAGAAACATCTGTTTTCCAAATACTGATTATAGAGGAGGTACGTTTAAAGCGCCAACCCGAGGGAAGTTTAGGGTTTAGGGTTTAGGATTTAGGGTTTAAAGGGCAGCCTTGCCCTGAACCCTAAACCCTAAATCCTAAGCCCTAAGCCCTAAGCCCTCAACCCTAAACCCTAAAAACCTTTAGTGGTTCCGGCAACCCTGAAGGTTGTAGAGTTTTAGAGGGGCAGCCTTGCCCTGAACCCTAAACCCTGAATCCTAAGCCCAAAACCCTCGACTCCAAACCCTAAAACCCTTTAGTGTTTCCGGCAACCCTGAAGGTTTTAGAGTTTGAGAGGGGCAGCCTTGCCCTGAACCCTAAACCCAAAACCCTCAACCCTCAACTCTAAAACCCTTTATATAGTGTTTCAGGCTACCCTGAACGTTTTAGAGTTTCACCGGGGCAGCTTTGCCCTAAACCCTCAACCCTAAACCCTAAACCTGAAAGCAAACAATAGATGCAAAGGAGGACTGGTGAGAGTAGAGGTGCAGCTGGGACAGAGACGGGGGGGAGGGAGCACTTCGTGAGAACATGCAGCATCCCGTGTCAAGCCTATTGTACCTCATTGATCTCTATATCCTTTCATTGCCATGGCACCTAAGATGAAGAAGCCAGCAGCAGCCGAAGATGCACCCTTGCCAAAGGGTACCGAAGCCAAGAAGCGACCAAGCGGTTCGCCCTCGGAAGAGGGCTTGGAGCCCTTGAGAAAGAAGGCCTCCTTGGCAAAGGGGGCAGGCCTCACCGATGAGAAGCTGCAAGCCCTCAAGGAGATGTCCCTCAAGGAGAAGGTCGCCGCCATTGCTGCCGAGAATCCCGAGGATGTCGAGGCAGCCACAGAGGCCTTGGGACAGGTCGTCACCCCCGCCGAGAAGCAGGGCCTGTGGCAGAAGCACAAGACCTACCTCAACAACAACCCCTCGGAAAAGGGTGAGCACGAGCAGCTGAGCAAGAAAGAAAAGGGCGAGGCCATCTTGTCCTGGTTCTTGCGAAAGAGCCCAACCTATGCTGTTGAGAAACACAGCCGCGAGGCAAAGAGTACCCTTGAGAGAAAGGACAAGTGGCTCTCGCAGAAGCAGGTCGATGGCAAATGGACCGAGGCGGAGCAGGGCATGCTCATCGAGTCCGGGAGGCTCATCTGGCGAGAAGACCCGACAACCCCAGGGCTCTACGAGTACAAGGACACTCAAGACTTCGTGGGCCGCCACAGTGTCTCCGACCGGTCCTCTTGGGAAAGAGTCAAAGAGGAGCAGCTCGCAGACGAGAAAAGCTGGGAGGATGCCTTGGGAAAGGACTTGGGTGCCTTTCTTCGCAAGGTGTCCTTGTCAAAGGGTCTCGGCAAGGGAAGTGCCGACCAGGGCGAGACTTCCTTTGCAAAAGGGCACGGCAAGGCGACTGCCAAGGCCAAGACCAAGGCCAAGGCCAAGGCTAGGGCCTTGGCTCTCGAGGATGGCCAGGCCGACCCCCCCACAAAGGAGGAGCAGGCCAAAGAGGCCTTGGCAAAGGCTCGCAAGATGAGAGACCTCGTCTCGTCGACCACAAGCAACCTGGAAGAGGCCTTGACAAAGGCCAAGGGCTCCCAGTGGGTTTCGCAGGGCCACATCAGCGAAGCCAATGCCATCCTCAAGTCCTTGGAGAGGGAGATGCAGCAGATGAAGCAGCACATCGCCGACCCGAATGTGGATGTGCAGGAATTGAAGAAGGCCATGCTCGGCTCGGCAGCTGTGGTCAAGGAGGCCAAGGATGAGGTCAGGGAGATCATGAGTCTCTCCAGCAAAGCATCCTCGAGGGCAAGCGGGGCGAAGTGACCTTGCAACAGGCCCTAAGCCCTTGAAAAAGGGCCTTGAGCTCTGCTGCATGGCTTGCTATAGCTGCTATGGTAGACCCTTAACCAACAACCCTGTAAGCCTGACCCAACCCTTCAAGCTCGAGGGCTTGGGAGTAAACCGTAAGCCCTAGACCCTATATAATCCTAGACCCAAAACCCTTTAGGCCTTTGGGCTTGGGATGTATGCAAGCCAGCTGTACAGTGTTTTTGACACTCTGCCAGATCGAGCCATTGGCAGACCCAAAAATAAACAGTACCTGCTCGGGGGGGTGGAATCATTTCAGGAGTTTCAGGTTTAGGCTGGCTCGGGGGCGCTTTTGGGTTGGGAGTTGGAGGTAGGGCTGAGGGTTTAAGGACTTTAGGCTTGAGGACTTTGGCTCTAGAGTTTAGGGTGGGGTGTAGGGTTGAGGTTTTGGGGGTAGACTTTTAGGGTTTGGGGCTTAGGGTTTTAGCTTGTTGGCTTGATGGACTGACATCTTATCATATAAGGCTTTAGCCCTCCTAGGGTTTAGGGCTTCGGGCTGAGGCTAGTCCCAACCAATCCACGACACTGAGCCCAAAACCTTTTTTTTAGTCATTCGAAACCCCCAGCTGTCAGGACTATGCCATGTGCAAGGCCCTTTGGTTCAAACCGTGTTCCTTTTACAAGAAGATCCCTTTTGCAAGGGAATTTCATGCCGCCGGTCGGTGCCAAACGGCTTCGTGGATGGCAGCTGGACATAGAAGCTGGAAGAGCCGAGCAGTCCCACCTTGAGAAAGGTGAGCAGCCAACACACAGTGCTTTGGCAGGTGCACTGCTGGCACTCTGGAGCCATGGCAAGCTCTCGGCCACCATGCTGCAGTGGCTGGCTATGCAGGCTGTGCTTGATGGAGCTCAGCACGAGGAGCTGGCAGCCATGGCCAAGACCGGGGCCTATGGGTCAAGTCCTGGCAACTGCCACCGCGATTTGATGACCCGGTTCTGCAAGGACATGCCCTTGACAAAGGGCAACGTGGTCTCGGTTCCTGCAGTAGACCCGAAGACCAGCAAAACTGTGCAGGTCGATGCCACAGTTTTCCTGCCACATGTTCTTTTCTCGTCTCTCGACGACTACGACATGTTCCCCGACCTCTTCAGCTTGGCGAATTTGGAAAAGTTCTGGAGTCTTGCAGAGAAGACGGGTGACGACAGGCTGAAACAACACCCCTTGTTAAAGGGGCCTGGCTGGAAGGAGAAGACTGTGCCACTTTTCGTGCACGGTGATGCTGCCGAGTTCCAGTCCCGAGATTCGCTCATGATCTGGTCCTTTGGGTCTTTGTTGTGTGGCCTTTCTTCTTTGCTGTCTCACTTCATGCTGGCATGCTTCCCGAAGTCTTGCTCCACTGCAGGTACCTGGGATGCAAATATCTTGATGCCGATCCCTAAACCCTACAATCTTAAAACCCTATAAACCTTGACCCCAGGCCCCAAGACCGAAACCCCAAACCATCAACCCAGTCTTGCTCCGCTGGAGGTACCTGGGATGCCATCATGAAGTGGGTGGCGTGGAGCTTCGAGGCCCTTGGCAAAGGGCAACACCCGACCCATGACCCGGAGGGCAATCCCTTGAAAAAGGGTTCTCCATTTTTCGAGAGCAGGGGCCAGCCCTTGACAAATGGCGGCTACAAGGGTGTTATCTGGAGCATTCAGGGCGACCAGGAATTTTTTTCCAACACCCTCGGCCTCCCGCATTGGCGAAATGCGAGCCCCTGTTGGCTGTGCGATGCAAAGCTCAGCACAGACAAGCCTGAAAAATCTGTGAAGACCTTGGACATTTGTAAGCAGGACTACTGCTTCACCACGAACCGGCAGGCGATGGAGAGTCCTCGAAGCAAGCACCCACTCTTCGGCTTGCCAGGGTGCTCGTCGCACATGGTCCGTGGTGATGCACTACACATCCTATTCTGTAAGGGTGTCTACAGCCACTTTTTAGGCTCCGTTCTGCACTACCTTTGCTGGTACCCCTCCCTTGCAAAAGGGAAGGCCTCTGGGAAAGGAAAGGGCACTGCTTGCAAATCCCCAGCTGAACGTTTAGCACTGATTTTCGAGCTCATCCAGGCTAAGTACAAGGCACTGGGCTCGCCAACCCGCTTGACCAACCTCAAGCTCTCGATGTTCGTTGACAAGCAAAAGCCTCATCAAAGCCCTCCTTTCCTGGAGATCAAAGGCGCGGAGGGCAAACACCTCCTGCCTGCACTTGCGAAAGTGTGCCAGGAAGGCCTTCTCGACGAAAAAATCCCTTGCGAAAGGGAGATGTCCAGAGCCTTGAGGGCCATGGACAAGCTTGTCCAGCTCTGGGACATGTCCGACATGTTCTTGTCTCACAATGATTTTGTAAAAAATCTGGAGTTTGCATCTGAGTTTTTGCAAGCCTATGAAGCTCTTTCACAGTGGGCTCAGGAGCATGAGAAGCTTCTTTTCCACACCGTTATGAAGCATCACATGCTCATGCATTTGGCCCGAGGTGCAAAGCACCTGAATCCTCGGAGCCACTGGTGCTTTAAGAGTGAAGACTTTGTTGGCCGGGTTGCTGCACTAACACATAGTGTCAGCATGGGGGTGAAATCCACCAACCTTTGCAAAAAGGTTGCGCCCAAATACCGGATTTTGCTGCACATGCTTCTGACTCGTGAAGGGTTCGACCAGATGCAGAGGCAAGTGCAGCCTGTCCAGGACGATTGACCCTTGCGAAAGGGCAACAGCTGCATCTGCGAGAGTGTGCAAAAATGACTGGCCCGAGCTGATCTTGCACATGCACATGTGTAGGATATATATATATATATTGAAAATTCATCGCTTCCTCAGGTTGATTTTATATATTGATTTTGGTCTGGGTTCAACTGATCATAAATATTGATTTTTTTTCCCGCCGAAATCAATTTATTATATTGAAAAAACTCGGAAATCAATATGAGCCGAACCATATTGATTGTAATCAATATTCGATGCACAGGGAAGGCAGCGGAGGGGGCAGCGAAGGGAGGGCTCGGCGGGGGTGGGAAGGGCGGGGGGAGCGGGGGGAGCGGGGGGGGCGGGAGGGGCGGGGGGCGGGGGCAGCGAAGGGAGGGCTCGGGCATGCACTGGAGCCCTTCAAAACACTCCATTCTAACAGCAAGGCAGCGGGAGGGGTGGGCAGGAGTGGGGCATGCACTAAACCCCTTAAAACACGCCAATCTGACAGCAAGGCAGCGGAGGGGGGCGGCGGGGGGGGGGGGGGGGGGGGGGGGGGGGGGGGGGGGGGGGGGGGGGGGGGGGCAGCGAAGGGAGGGCTCGGGCATGCACTGGAGCCCTTAAAAACACTCCATTCTAACAGCAAGGCAGCGGGAGGGGTGGGCAGGAGTGGGGCATGCACTAAACCCCTTAAAACACGCCAGTTTGACAGCAAGGCAGTGGAGGGGGTCGGCGGGGGTGGGAAGGGCGGGGGGAGCGGGGGCAGCGGGGGGGGCGGGGGGGGCGGGGGCAGCGAAGGGAGGGCTCGGGCATGGACTGGAGCCCTTGAAAACACTATCAGCAAGCCAACAGGGGGTGGGCAGGAGTGGGGTGGCAAGGGCGAGGGGAGCAAGGCAGCGGGAGGGGGGGTGGGAAGGGCGGGGGGAGCGGGGGGAGCGGGGGGGGGCAGCAAGGCAAGCGGGGGGGGCAGGGGCAGCGAAGGGAGGGTTCGGGCATGCACTGGAGCCCTTGGGGCATGCACTAAACCCCTTAAAACACGCCAGTCTGACAGCAAGGCAGCGGAGGGGGTCGGCGGGGGGGGGGGGGGGGGGGGGGGGGGGGGGGGGGGGGGGGGGGGGGGGGGGGGGGGGGGGAAGGGAGGGCTCGGGCATGCACTCAAGCCCTTAAAACGCAAGGCAGCGGGAGGGGTGAGGAGTGGGGCATGCACTGGAGCCCTTAAAACACGCCAGTTTGACAGCAAGGCAGTGGAGGGGGTCGGCGGGGGTGGGAAGGGCGGGGGGAGCGGGGGCAGCGGGGGGGGCGGGGGGGGCGGGGGCAGCGAAGGGAGGGTTCGGGCATGCACTGGAGCCCTTGAAAACACTCCATTCTAACAGCAGGGGTGGGAAGGGCGAGGGGAGCGGGGGGAGCGGGGGGGGCGGGGGGGGCGGGGCAGCGAAGGGAGGGCTCGGGCATGCACTGGAGCCCTTAAAAACACTCCATTCTAACAGCAAGGCAGCGGGAGGGGTGGGCAGGAGTGGGGCATGCACTAAACCCCTTAAAACACGCCAGTCTGACAGCAAGGCAAGCGGGGGGGGGGCAGCGAAGGGAGGGTTCGGGCATGCACTGGAGCCCTTGAAAACACTCCATTCTAACAGCGGGGGTGGGAAGGGCGGGGGGAGCGGGGGGGGCGGGGGCAGCGAAGGGAGGGCTCGGGCATGCACTGGAGCCCTTAAAAACACTCCATTCTAACAGCAAGGCAGCGGGAGGGGTGGGCAGGAGTGGGGCATGCACTAAACCCCTTAAAACACGCCAGTCTGACAGCAAGGCAGCGGAGGGGGTCGGCGGGAGGGGGGGGGCGGGGGGAGCAGAAGGGGCGGGGGGGGGCGGGAGCAGCGAAGGGAGGGCTCGAGCATGCACTGGAGCCCTTAAAACACTCCATTCTAACAGCAAGGCAGCGGGAGGGGTGGGCAGGAGTGGGGCATGCACTGGAGCCTTAAAACACGCCAGTTTGACAGCAAGGCAGTGGAGGAGGTCGGCGGGGGTGGGAAGGGCGGGGGGGAGCGGGCGGCACGGGGGGGCGGTGGGGGCGGGGGCAGCAATGGAAGGGTTCGGGCATGCACTGAGACCTTGAAAAAACACTCCATTCTAACAGCAAGGCAGCGGGAGGGGTGGGCAGGAGTGGTTGGAAGGTGCGGAGGGGAGCGGGGGGGGGGGGGGGGGGGCAGCGGCGACGGGAGGGGGGGGGTGGGAAGGGCGGGGGGCGGGGGGAGCGGGGGGGGTGGGGGGGGCGGGGGCAGCGAAGGGAGGGCTCGGGCATGCACTGGAGCCCTTGAAAACACTCCATTCTAACAGCAAGGCAGCGGGGGGGGTGGGCAGGAGTGGGGTGGGAAGGGCGAGGGGAGCAAGGCAGCGGGAGGGGGGGTGGGAAGGGCGGGGGGAGCGGGGGGGGCGGGGGGGGCGGGGGCAGCGAAGGGAGGGCTCGGGCATGCACTGGAGCCCTTAAAAACACTCCATTCTAACAGCAAGGCAGCGGGAGGGGTGGGCAGGAGTGGGGCATGCACTAAACCCCTTAAAACACGCCAATCTGACAGCAAGGCAGCGGAGGGGGTCGGCGGGGGCGGGGGGGCGGGGGGAGCGGGGGGGCGGGGGGGGCGGGGGCAGCGAAGGGAGGGCTCGGGCATGCACTGGAGCCCTTAAAACGCAAGGCAGCGGGAGGGGTGGGCAGGAGTGGGGCATGCACTGGAGCCCTTTACACACGCCAGTTTGACAGCAAGGCAGTGGAGGGGGTCGGCGGGGGTGGGAAGGGCGGGGGGAGCGGGGGCAGCGGGGGGGGCGGGGGGGGCGGGGGCAGCGAAGGGAGGGTTCGGGCATGCACTGGAGCCCTTGAAAACACTCCATTCTAACAGCAGGGGTGGGAAGGGCGAGGGGAGCGGGGGGAGCGGGGGGGGCGGGGGGGGCGGGGCAGCGAAGGGAGGGCTCGGGCATGCACTGGAGCCCTTAAAAACACTCCATTCTAACAGCAAGGCAGCGGGAGGGGTGGGCAGGAGTGGGGCATGCACTAAACCCCTTAAAACACGCCAGTCTGACAGCAAGGCAGCGGAGGGGGTCGGCGGGGGGGGGGGGGGGGGGGGGGGGGGGGGGGGGGGGGGGGGGGGGGGGGGGGGCAGCGAAGGGAGGGCTCGGGCATGCACTGGAGCCCTTAAAACACTCCATTCTAACAGCAAGGCAGCGGCATGCACTGGAGCCCTTAAAACACGCCAGTTTGACAGCAAGGCAGTGGAGGGGGTCGGCGGGGGTGGGAAGGGCGGGGGGAGCGGGGGCAGCGGGGGGGGCGGGGGGGGCGGGGGCAGCAAAGGGAGGGTTCGGGCATGCACTGGAGCCCTTGAAAACACTCCATTCTAACAGCAAGGCAGCGGGAGGGGTGGGCAGGAGTGGGGTGGGAAGGGCGAGGGGAGCGGGGGGGGGCGGGGGGGGGGGGGGGCGGGGGGGGCGGGGGGGGGCAGAGACGAGGAGTGGGGCATGCACTGGAGCCTTAAAACACGCCAGTTTGACAGCAAGGCAGTGGAGGGGGTCGGCGGGGGTGGGAAGGGCGGGGGGAGCGGGGGCAGCGGGGGGGGCGGGGGGGGCGGGGGCAGCAAAGGGAGGGTTCGGGCATGCACTGGAGCCCTTGAAAACACTCCATTCTAACAGCAAGGCAGCGGGAGGGGTGGGCAGGAGTGGGGTGGGAAGGGCGAGGGGAGCGGGGGGGGGCGGGGGGGGCGGGGGGGCGGGGGGGGCGGGGGGGGGCAAGACTATGGGTCTTCACTAGCGCCTCCCCCGCTCAAAGCTCGGGTCGGCGGATAACTTTGCAACAGCCAGCAAGCAGAGCACCAGAAATGAAAGAGCTCGGTGTGGGGTCAGGTTGCTTTTATCATACTGCCATGTTCTGCTCACCGTGCAGTGGCCACTCGCAGATGGTCCAATAGTCCTCAAATTTTCAACGGCTTGACTTTCCAGTAGACGCCTGGTGAGCTGGCCCAGGTCCCACCGAGCGCTGGGGAGACTCCAGAGTGCCGTCAGCGCCGTTTTTTCGTTTGCTTTGTCTTTGGTTTGCATCGGCACAGGTCTGCTTCTACCCGAGGGCTGCGGTGCACATGTGTTGCCGCTCAGCTTGTCTGCCCATTCCGAGCCAGGGAACGCGACGGCGAAGATGGCGGTGATGGCAACCCTGAGTTTGTGCCCTGAGTTTCGTGATTTCGGAGCTTTGTGCGCAAAAGCTTTCCAAGGCTGGAGACAACGGAGGCTCCAAAGTTGACTGGGAACGTGGATTCCTGCGGAAGGGGGCGCTCATTTTAGCTCTAGAGCGTGGTGCAGGCGACCTCGTCCAGTTCCAGGTTCGGCGCCCTCCTCGGCTCTGCATCGGGCTAAGATCAAAGCGACATCGGCGACATCAAGACAACGCTACAGTGAAAGGGTCTGAGACCTCTTGAGATCCTCAGGCTTCAAGCCTCAGGATGAAGGCCAGTCCCTTTCTCAGCAAAGCCCGGCAGGCCCGCCATCATCCGCATACTCCCTGTCCGCCCCAAAAACTCCCGCCAAAGCTCCCCGCTTGAAAGCCTCTGTCGCTCCCCGTTCCCCCCTGACCCGTCCGAGACCAAACCAAACCATACCAAACCGTCCTAACCTCTTTTCAGTGGCATGGGTTGGCTTGGGCTCAGAACATTTCGAGGTTCTGGGTTGAGGAATCATCATCATATGAGGTGATATGAGGTGTGCGTTACAACGCGTATGCAAGCAACACCGCAAACTCACCATATGCAACACGTAACATGCAACCTAAGCGAGAGGCCATCGTTGAAGAGGCCAAGCTGGTGACAGACGACGTGCGAGACATTGCTGGGGGTGTCCGCGAGGGCATGCAGCTCACAAAGCAGGATCTGCAGACGCAAACGAAGAACTGGCGGAGCGCCTTCGGAGCTCGATGGCGCAGCTTCGCGCAGGAAAAGGAGGAAAGCAAAGGCGATCCTCCAGATGCGACCAAAAAGGAGACGGACGGCGCAGGGGAAGCTTCTGCAAGTGGCTTTCAGGCCGTCCGGCAGAACATCGCGCTGACAGCAGACGTATCCAAAGATATGTGGAGGGATGTGCAGGAACTGAGGCAGGAGCCCAAGAATGCAGAACATGCTGCTTGACGCATGCAATCGAATCGACCTTATTCTTAAGAGTTGAAACCCCACAACCCTGAAATCCCCGCCACTGCCAGCAGCCATTTGGGTTTGAAAGGTTAAGATTTGTGCTGATTGTGCCGAGGCAGGAGGTCATGAGCGAAGTTCGGCACAGCGTCCAGGATCTTCGGCAAGTCAGCAAGCAGGCCGCTCGGCATTGTGGGAGTCTTCGGGGGGCTTCTGAAGATCTGGGACTTCACCCAATACTCGTAGAAAGCACTGCGCTGCACATCTCCAAAACTCTCTTGAAGTCTTGGGGCCTGTGGTGAGTAGCGCCCGCTCACTGCTAAATCTGCTGTGGGGTAGCTGGGGAGACCCTCGAAGACCAACCTCACCATAATAGGCTGCAGTAGTCTGGCAATGCTTGCACGCCGGGTTTGGAGAGGTTTTCCGTGGCAACTTGGAGGAGAAGGACGCAACGCCCGCAGAGACGGGCGAGGCAGGCGAAGAAGCTACGGACATGAAGGACGGCAGGCGCGGCCAGGGCGGCCTGGACAAGGTGAAGACAGCCGTCTTCCGAAAAGCCGGAGACCTGCGAGAGGGGCTGAGGACCCGATTGCAGGAGGATCCGAAAGAAGAGGTATTCTGGACACTACCATCCACCAGGGCCAACTATGCGGAGCTCTCCTCGGCGCCAAGTTCCAACGAAGCAGTCAACCGTGTTCGATCTTTAGGTGGTAAGCTGAAAGGAAGCCTAGCGCGGAAAAGCCGTGAAGTGTCTTCGGGCGTTGCGAGCATAGCGCAGGGTGTCCGTCAAAAAGGGCAGTCCTGGAAGGAAGCTGTCGGCACAGGTCTTCCGCCGCCGCAGAAGAGCGACTCGGGCAGCGTGGACGATGCTAATCTAGGCGATTCTATCTTTGCCATTGGCTCCGATGAAGAAGACGCCTGGTCAGATGCCGAAGGCCTCTCGGAGCACTCGGATGCCAACTCCTCCGAGACTCCTTCGACACGTTCCATGTCGGCCATGGCTGCTGCAGGCATCTCCGAGGCCGGATCTGTCGACGCTACCGAAGGCCCCGAGGCCGAGCCCAAGGAGAAGTAGGCCAAGCGTTGGCTGAAGATGGCTGAAGGTTGGCTGTCAGGAGGCAGTCACTGAAAGGTGACGCCACGAGAGCACCCGTTTCACCCAGCACAGGCCAGGAGTTTGCGCAGAAACGTGAATGGCCCGCGTAGTGCTGCGTATGGGACGGCGCCACAGTGGTCTTGGTTTCTCATGCACTGATGCCCATGCGCATCATTTCCTTGGCGGTGCTTGTATTTGTCGAACCGATCGGTAAACACTGGTTGCGCAGAGCAGAGAAGACATACTTCAGCGTTAATGACTCGCTAGCTCACTACTAGTACCAACGAACCTTCATTACCGTCCGCCATCCGCCAACATTCCAATGTTTATTTCCGGAGTTCCTGGTCCCCGGGTGTAGAGCCCTTGGCAGCTCGGGTCATCGCAAACTTGGGAAAGTAGGACGAAAGTAGCCTGCCACAGCTTGCCCCGCCAGCCCTGATGTCTCGGGAAAATGGTAACCGAAAGGCCGCGGCTGCCAGGCCTGCGGAGTCTTGCGGAGTCTTGCGGCGTTCCTCACATCCATGTTCTCACGCTGTGCATCCCCAGGGCGAGTGCCTCTCCTGAATACCCGGGCTCGAACAGCTCCTGCAGTGCTGACCGCCGAGGAGGTTCCAACCCAAGTGATGGAGACCACGGAAGGGTCATGATCGTGGGCTGTGCATTCGAGGCACGGTGTGGGCTGTGCGACTTGGCCCAAACAATCGTCACCACACTTCTGGCGCTGTGTGCGGCTCAGCATTGTGCGTGGAGGAATCAGATCAGAGAGAGCCTCAGACTGATGCGCCTAGTCCAACTTAGTACTGCATGGCCTCTCTAAGCTGAACAAATCTGAGGATAATCTGAGCAATCAAAGCACAAATTGTTTGTTCTGCCGATCCTTTCGCCATGGGGCGAACTCTTTGCCGCTCGTCATTTTGCCGGTGGTATCTTCAGCTGTCCTCAAGCCCCGGGTCGCTCGAAGTATTGAAAAATGCTTTACCCATGAGTCAGTAGTTTGAACAGTTGATGCTGCTCACATCTACTGGCACATACTGGTGCGCATCTTTTTCAGTAGGTACCGCTCTTCCTGTTCGCATATGTGGCCATACTGTGTCGCGTCTGAGGCTCTTACTGCTGGGCATTGTGGCGGCTTGGACGCACAGGCCCAGTGTCAGTGGCACCTGCCGAGCTGCCCGTTTTTTGCGCCGTTGCAGGGTGTTTTTCCAGGCAGAAGCTGGGAGGGGCTACCAAAGACCTCTGCCACCGTCTCTTCGACATGCAGCCTGCTCGAAGCTCAAGATCATTCAACAACCAGCCAGGGCTTTTTCTTCAAAAATTGCGTCGCAGGTCGAAGCCGGCTTGCTCCTCTTCGCTGCCACGGCCGTGGCGTGGCGGGCATGTTTTTCCCGAGTTCCATCACCTTGCTTTGCAGCCCCGTTGTGTTGCATCTGAAGCTGCAGCACATCTATTCTATTCTACTATCATCTATTCGCCACTTCTGTGGCGCTAGCGTCACAGTCTGCGATTCTCGGCGTGGCAGGCTAACGTGTTCTGCCTGCCATCATTCGGCCTGTGGATTGGAGCTGGCGCAGCAACCCAAGCCCTGCTTGTTCACGCGATGTGACAGGAGCTAGACAACATGCATTGGGCTGCTTGTGTTTTAAATCTGCAGGCTCCCAACTTAGGGCCCATGGAACTGAATTTCAACATTGCCCAGTTTAATGAAATTCGTGCGAGCATGTGGGAGCCGCATGGAGCCCCCTCCCCTCCTCCCCTCGTTTTATAAATGTGTATAAGCTTTTGTAAATAGCCTTGCGGCTGGGATGAAGGGACTCAAAGGGACAGAGACGAAGGCTCAGGGCCCGGCCTTGGATATCCCAGGCAACACAGCTCTAGGGCACTTGAATCTCCAACCTGGGACGTAAGGCGGTCCATGGCAATACACTACAGCGACGCAAGGGGCGTGTCGGCAGTGTTGGCTCATGGACGACTACGCAGCAAAATGTCTGGGACGATACATAAATCACTTGACAGGATATGGTTCGGGACCCCATAAGGCCTGGACAACTTGTATCTAGAGAGGACAGTTGGCAAACTTGCCTGTGCAGAGGGGCTCTGCAACAGCGGGCCCAACACTATTACTCGTAGGTTGCCGTCTTCTTGTCACGTGGTGCAAGGTTGTCTTCGTGCACATCTTTGACGGCAAGGTCTTACAAGGATCTATTGCAGGCTCTCCATGCTTTCATGCATGCCTCGTTCGTGTGACTCTTGTGCGCGATTAAGCGCACATTTCATTGATAAAGTGTTGAAGGCACTGTTGCAGTCTTCAGCGGTGTCTCAGTCGGCGGGCTTACATCGTTTGCGATCGGCCATGGGCTCAACTCACTCCACTCGGTGCTCGCCATTTTTAAGCCGATGCAAGTTGGATCTTCTCCAGCTGCTTCTAGTCAGGCCGAACCCTATTCCGGTCGTGTCTGGTCAGCAGGCACAGTACGCAGCGTGATCGGCATCATAATAGCATTTCGAGCCGTTGCCGTTTCAGTTGCTGCACGCTTATGTTGAACTGTTTTTTGGGTTGGCAGATCCTGAGCCAATCCTCGCCGTTCACCGTCATGTGTGCACAAGTTTTGCTTTCAAGGGAGTGTAATCGTGACATTAGGATTTCATCAGCTTCACCCGACCAAGCAGAAGAGTTTTTTCGTTGAGTCGCGCGTGGCTTTCGGCATGTCCCTCAAGCCCTGTTGAATGTATCAGGCTTCGCCACTTGGAATGGGTCGAGGCAGTCTTCAGCCCTTTTCAGGATGCATAAGGCCGCAGAGACGTCTGCGCCTCGCAGGTGCTGGATGAAATCGTCGAGCAGGAAGGCAGGAGCTGTGCTTTATCTGAGACCTTGGCTGTGCAAGAAGGGTGCAAGACTGTGTGTCAGGCTGGAAGTTCGTGCTTGTGGCCCGAATGAGCCCGTTTCTACCTCTGGAGGCAGTGACCGGGCCAAGTTTCCCCCCAGTCTTCTCCTGAAACAGATTCGCGAGGCACTCAACTACGCGTGTTCGCTGACCTCTCTGAGCACCGCTGGATTTGCGTTGGGATGCGCGGCGCCCACGGGGTCTAGGACACGGATCTCACACACCAGGGTGCTGGTGCTGGGGTAATGGAGCATGGCAGTTGCAGGTTTGGGATCCCTGCCTACCACAGCCTTCTGGGCATTTGCCTTAGAGAAGTACCCATCAAGAGGGGTACCGCCTCTAGAAACAGAAGGTCAGGTGTGTTATGTCACGCTGAGGTTTGGACAGCTGCCTCTGCAGAATCCCTGCGGATGTCTGAAGAGACCGATGGCAGCGTCACGGTCCAGGCCAAAGCAGCCGAAGCAGCCAAAGTGGCCAAAGCTCAACTCGCAGCGACAGCGTCCGAACACCAGCGCACTCATGAGTGGTGAGTCCATCGCATGAATTGGAGAGGTGTACACCCGGTTCGATTGGGCTGTGATCATCAGCCGCTTGGCCCGTCTTGAGTCCGAGCTTCAAATCAAGCGGGTGTTGCAGAGGGCGAGCTTTCCAGGCATCACAACCATCATGCTGTGCGTCCTGATGATGTTGCTCTGGTCTTCGAAGAAGAGGCCTCGTCATGAAGCTGCAACTTGCAAATACCACGTCTTCGTCAATCCATTCTGTGCCAACAGGTACCAAGAGATGCTGGATCGTCGCATCCCTGCGGTGGCTCTTCGCAGAGTTGCGCGCTCTGAGGAGTGTTTTGAGAGGAAATCTCAGCTCCGTCCTGTTGATGGTTCCGTAGTCCGTAGCGCCAGGATCAGCTGGATCCACCGCAATCTGCCGGCGACTTGCCAGGCCGGATTGATTGCAGCTATGCCTGCTATGCCGCTAGATCCAGCTAGGCCATGCGTGCTTGCCAACTGTTTACCCAACTTGCACAGCGACAAAAGAGTCTAGGCATAGAGGCGTAGTATCACGTAATTCACACGAAGTTAAATGTGCAAGCGCCCTGACTTAAGCCTGACTTGCACAGATCCGATCTTATTCACGCAAGCACAACCAAAGAAAGCCAACCAAAACCCAGAAATACCTAGCAAAATCAAGCCACATTCTGAACAGCTTGCGGTGATAACATACACACGCACACACCCCCGCACGCCTGCACGCCTGCATGCGTGCACACCTTCCAGTTGCGTGTCGAACATCCTCGAAGAACAGGTTTTCGCACCCCCATAGCAGGAATGGAATGTCGGAGCAATGGAGGCTCCTTCGGAGGCGTATACGCAAATGATTTGTCAATGTACCAGGCGCTGCTTTCCATAGCCAAGACATCAACATGTAAGGAAGTGCCCATCCAAAATGTTCAGCGCATCAAGAGCATTCTAGTTCTATACCGTTTATACGCTAAAGGTCCAATGTAAACAGCCAGCACCAACTACGGTTCCAGACGGAGTCGCACGGGGTTCAGAAAGGCCAAAGCATCCCACATTCCACATGTTGAGATCACTTGGTTCTGAGCGCGTGCGAGCTTTTCCGCAAGGTGGCCAGCGCGAGACTTACGAGCTGCTTGGCCGAGAAGTCTAGACTCTAGACAGCCCAGGGTCTGCAACGTGGATTCCTCGTCAACTTGTGTCTGCTTCGTGTCAAAGGCATGAGATGCACCGGCTGCGAGAGAGATCAAATCCTCGACACTGGAGCTGCCGACATAGTTCTTCATGGGTTTTACGAGCCTGCTGCACCAGAAGCTGCTGAGTTGAGCATCCGGCAACCGTAGCGCAGCCTTGTGCGGGACCTCGAGCCCATATGTGCAGATGTTTCATGCCAGGCGTGGTCTCCTGAGTCCAAGCAGCTCGCCGGAAAGCTGACCAGCAGCTGAGCCGAACTGCTTGTAAGCAACTTGGCCCCGTCGTCGCCCGTCCACTGTCCGTCGGATGAGCTACGAGGAGAACGCGAGGCTGGCACCAGCAGGCTGCGAGCGGCGTGCGAAACAGCCCAATGAAGGCGTGTCACCCTCTCACCCTCCAGCCTCCGGTCCAGGATTGCTAGTTGATGCCACGGGTGATGCACATGGCCCGTCATGTCCGGACTCTGTTGATGCAGCTCCTGCCGCTGGTTTCAGAGGGCCTAAGAGGCGCCAAGCGTGGCCAAGAGTTCCGGGGGCAATCTTGTGGTTTTCGATTCTCGATAGCCAAAAAAACAGCGTATCAACAGCTTGTGGAGACTTATACTTATGAAGACTATAGTCAAGTGTGTGAGAGCGTCTTTGCAATCACCGGGCTGATCGCCATGGAGGCCGCGGAGGCATCGAACATTGGTGTTGCATCCTGTTTTTGTGCCATGCTGATTTTGTCACTTCCCCTCATATTCTTTTTGAGGGGGAATGGCGTGGTGCCGTCTGCCTCGTGCTCAGCAGAAGAGTGAAGATCTACATAGGGGATAGGTGGCATAGCATTGGCCCCGAGATCGGGTCGACGTAGATGGGCTCGGGGATGAGGGCACGGGGGGGGCCCAGTGCAAGAAATCGGGCCGACGGTTGAGTGCTCGAGCCGGTTGGCCGAAGTGCATCTAGGTTGCGCGTTTCAACCAAAACACACGCACACGCACACGCGCACACGCACACACGCGCACACGCGCACACGCACGCACGCGCACGCACGCGCACGCACGCACCCGCGCACCCGCGCACACACGCACACACGCACACGCGCACACGCGCACACGCGCACACGCGCACACGCGCACACGCGTACACGCGCACACGCGCACAAGCGCACACGCGCACACGCGCACACGCGCACACGCGCACACGCGCACACGCGCCACGCGCACACGCGCACAAGCGCACCACGCGCACACGCGCACCCGCACAGCGCGCACCGCGCACGCCGCACGCGCGCACGCGCGCACGCGCCGCGCGCACCGCGCGCGTCCGCGCGCCCGGCGCGCCGCTGCGGCGCACGCGCGCACACGCGCGCACGCGCACACGCGCACACGCGCACACGCGCACACGCGCACACGCGCACACACGCGCACACGCGCACACGCGCACACGCGCACACGCGCACACGCGCACACGCGCACACGAGCACACGCGCACACGCGCACACGCGCACACGCGCACACGCGCACACGCGCACACGCGCACACGCGCACACGCGCACACGCGCACACGCGCACACGCGCGCACACGCGCACGCGCGCACGCGCGCACGCGCGCACACGCGCACACGCGCACACGCGCACACGCACACGCACACGCACACGCACACGCACACACACACACACACACACAGGTTCAAAGACTAGGGGTTCCATGGGTTTACTAGAAGAGAGGTAATGAGCACAAGGAGGCGTGCACTGCACTGCATGTTTGTTGTCCTGGCTTGGTTTTCGTGATCCCTGTGGTTTGACCTTGTTTCCCTACGCACGGCCATGAAGCGATGAAACTTCGTCAGAGTTTGGATTCCAAGAGGTGGGAAGTGACATGACGGAAGACTGCTGGGTGGAAGCTGAGCCTTTTAGATTTACGGGAGCAACACTGAAACCGCGAGTGTATGTATGAGTTTGTAGGCGGGGAAGGTCAGTAAAGGTCAGACGTGCAGCTAACGTTCTTCCTGGCTGTGGTCCATGTGGTTCACCGTCAGCCATTGCTGAGGTGGAAAATTCACAGATCGGATCACAGCTGGAGCCTTATGAGTACGATGCGTACTCGCGTTGTTCGCATCGTGTCGTGAAGGGCTTCGTGCCAACGAATTCTTCCTCTAGTATATCAGAATCAGACACAACGAGGTATCTCATGTTGGGCAGCCCTGTGGTAGCACTCTTCTGTCAACATCACTTGGCTGTATAGTAGGGCCGAGTGTGATCTCATAAATCTCCGTAAGGCCTTGCCGCTTCGTCGTAGACAAGTCGATGTGCCATTTAAGCACGGTGCTGTTTCCGGGCCAGCAGCTCAGAAGAGGGCTCTTGATGCTCGAACGGCTACACATCGAAGCAGCCAGAAGCACTGGAGCAGGTTGGCGCAGCAGGGATTCGGGAGGCAACGGGCTTTTTGCAAACTTCCCTGGCGTTGGGTTCAGAGAGTGCTGTTTGAAGGCAAGGGATCTGCTGATTGGCCGAGGTATTTCAATGACGTGGATGGCCTACAACCGCATCAGGGAAAGCGCATGTTCACGACTCAAGGCGCTGAGGCCGTGCGATGGCTGATGCATCCTCTGCTGTCTTCTCGACTCGGCTTGCGATTTGGGGTGTCCACGGCGGATGCAACCATGTCTGGATAAGCGGAAGTCATGAATTGGGTCTTCTGATGCGTGCTTTTTGCAGTGACTCATCGTCTTGTTGTTAAACCAGGACCGGTCTTTCTCGTAGGTCAGCTCGCGCCAAGTCTGGTACGGACGGAACTCGCTTGCAACTCGCGATGACATGCAATGACCAACGCGAACAAAGCAAAATGCCTTGCAGAGGTTGTATCGCCACTCACGTGAACGTAATGTTCGAGAATAAGAAATGGACAGTCCAGGAGTAGGAGACGGCAACAAATTAAAGACGACATGTCCGATATGTCTTTGAACGTTGCAGCTTGCGGAACAAAGACAGCGCAGCTGGAGCAAGGTCGCTGCCCGTCATAGCTCGCGACCATGCAAGCAACGAATTGGAGTTCCACGCTGGAGTGCTGCCGGAGCTCCTCTGCCGCGCCCGAGAACAACTGCGAGTGTGTAGCCCATGTCGCCTCTTCAGTTTAGGTTACAGGGTTAGGGTTTCAGGATGTTTCAGGTTTAGTAGAGGCACCGTGCGCGCGATGAGATCTTCTCCTTGCAGCCGTACGCCCTACACGTTGCATTCCCTGCCGCCGATTGTGAGCCGCGGGGCCGGTTGGAATCGGGCGCATGCTGTGACGCGCCTGTGCGCCGACGTGCCTCGGCCTTTGCCGGAGCGGACGCGCCAGCTCGCAAAACGGCCTTGCGCAAGCTTGCACGCAGCATGTGCTGTATAGCGACGGGATGCGACGGGCAACGTCAACGTCTTCTCGTATCCCGAATGCTCGTACGTGCACCGATGCAGCGAGGTTCCCGCTTCAACAAGCGCGAGGAGTTCCATCCAAAACGTACCCGCGTTTCATATGACGGCCAAAGCGTACGACACGGTCTCCCGGGAATCGTTGCTTAGCGTTCTTCGCGACATTGCACCGTTATCAGCCTTCCGCGTACTGGTGGTAGCATGCAGGGCCCCACCAAGGCGATCCGCGAACAAGGCGATGCCCTTGCCCATGCCCTGTTCTCGCTTTTGTCGGTCCCATTGTTCTTGGACGACCATAATGACCTCAGGCACGCGGCAGTTTTAGGCGGATGCCCAACAACGTTGAGCCTCGTCGCTGCGATGAGTGCCGCCGCATCAAGGTCAACGGTCCCTCTTTGGAATGGTGCCAGGTCACGGTCGACACGATGTCGGCATCCGCACTGGCATCCCAAGCAGCTCCTTGGAAGGATGGTGCGTCAAGGAGCGCTTCGGCATGGAAGTCGGTGGCTGCTGGAGCCGAGACACTGCTCCGGGCGCCCGAACGCGCTGGTCCGCCATGTTGACGCCAGCATCCTCGCCATGCTGACTCCCCAACATTCCCCAACACTTGCAAGCCGCACGCATAGATCCGGCTATGCCTGCCACGGCAATGCGTTGGGACCGCAACTTTGAGGATTTGCGGAAAAAGGGCGTGGGAGAAACAAAGGAAGCGGAAGAGGCGTGTTGGGCGTCAAACGAGGGGCGAGTACACTCCGGTGCAGCAGAAGCGTTGTGGCTACCTGGTGACATAGCTGCATGATTGCTGCATGTGTCCCTCCAAGGATGAGCATGCGGCTTTTCCGCGTCATGTTGAAGTCGCGGCTGTGCTGTCGCTTCATGTTCTCGTTGAATGTCATCCCAGGCTGACCAACTGCCCGCGTGTGTTCGCTGGCCCTCTCAAGTCAGCCATGCTTATGTGGTGCTATTGCATGGAGCTATGTTCACGCGCTGCGCTTTCAAACGAACCAGTTTGGGAGGCGCGGCGTTGGCTCTGGAGGCTATGCCGCACCCTTCCTGCGCTGTCTGCACCACGGTTTTGGAGAAAGCGCCGGAGCCAGCGGGTCACCAACAGTACGTGGAAGATGGAAGGAAGCGCCGCACGAAGGGGAGGAGCTCGGGCCGCCCGGGGCCAAAGACGAGGTGCGCGAGATGCTGTCATAGGTACTGCGGCACTGCTGGCACTTGTGCATTGTTGTCGCACGCCTTTTACCGCTGCATGTCCTCGCGGGGGTCCGGAGGTCGGGGGGGGGGGGGGGGGGCGTCATCTCCGCGGCGGCACGCGGCGGGATTCGCGCCGCCCGCGTCGCCTGCAGCGCGCCCGGTCGTGCCCGCTGGCAAGCTGCTCATCCCCCTAGCTGTATGCGCCGCTGTTGCATTTGGCGGCGACCCTGCGGGAAGCGCCGCCAGTAGAGCTGCAGGCCTGCTGCCCGGCGTTGAGGCGGAAGAAGCGGGATGCGCGCAGTCACCAGTTCCGGCCGCATCATTGCTGGCCTTACCCGACGCCCCCCTTCCGCTCCAGGCGACCCTGCTGGAAGCCTATGAATTATAGATGTGGAATGATGTGGAAATAAACATCGTGGGCGGCCTCGTGTGACAACCGCGAGCGGAGTAGTTCCGAGCAGTCGGACGTGCCATGACGTGCCTGACTCAATGCCCACCACCTGCCCTAGACGGGGCGCGGACTTGGGAGCAGCTCGATTCCATCGATCGAGCAGAGGAACTGCGACACCCGGTGCCGACACTTCAATACACGCCGGCGTTCCTGCGTTCAGCGATGCGTGGTGCACTAAACTAATGCCCGCTCTCACCAAGGTCCGCGCGGCTGGCGCGCTTAGCCCAGCAGCCGGCGACGCAGACACAGCTAGATCCGTGCGGGCGTGGAAACTGTGCATGCTCGTGCCACACATGCTTCTTACGCACGCCGCACAGGAGGGAACCCAAGGCCGCACCGAGTTGCTTAGCCGATTTAGCCGCGTCGCCAAGGCAACAGCTTCGGCCAGACGAGGCTGCCGCCCACAAGCGCAATCAGGCATGTGCAACAATCCGCAAAGGCGAGCTTTCGAAGTGGATTTGCGCGAGGCAACTGCGGGGGCTAAACACTTCAAATTCCTTGCGGAGCTGTTCGCGGAGGCCGGCAACAACTAGCGCGCGCAAAGTTCCCGGCAGTGATACAGACAGCACTGGCCATAGCCCGGCTCACAGTTTTACGCCAACCCGACGCTGGAGTGTGCAGCATATCCACGGGCGACGCGTTTCGAGGCCTCGTGGCGCGTGCGCTTGCATAGCCGTGGGCCCCCGTTGTCGATCGGGCAACACGCCTGTACCGGATCGATGTGCAGGCTCGGGCAGGCACAGATGCCCTCGCCCGCCTTCGCTAAGGGCCGCGACGCGGTCCTCGTCTCCTTGGACGGCCGCAGCGCGTATGACTCCATGTCACGTTTGGCCTTCCTGTCACACCTGCGCGAAGTCGCTTGAGCTCCTTCCCTTCGCCCGGATGTGTTATAGCCAGCCCTCAATGTACGGCTGGTCACAGGGAAGTTCACCAGGAAGAAGACAGTTTTTTTTTTTTTTTCTTCGCACCTTTTCTCC